>NAGG01001601.1:0-17177 GCA_003031705.1 Calonectria naviculata
AAAAAACACAGGGGTCTCCCTCAGCGCTGGGAATGACATTGCATCCCACCACCACTTGAGAGCCATTTGAGACACACCAAAACCGATACCCCGGCGTTCTAGACAACTCTATTGCCTCTTTCGCCTTCGCCCCGGCCGAGAGATTTTGAAAACTCGGACGACATGGCACTGGCCGAAGAGTCGAGCCTTCACAGTCAGCACCGGGGACCATGTCCGCTTCTCTTTTTGCCCATCCCCTTCTCTTTCTCCAAACCACAATGGTCCTCCGGTAGTGGCGACTTGGAATGGGCTGCATGAAAGATGGGGAAGGGATGAACATGCCGGGCATGCAGAATGGATCTGTGGGCGGCTCGGCGAAGTAGTGCGTGTGATTGCGGATGGACCGCTCCGAAGAGTTCTCCCCCCTCCCCCGAGATGCATTGGTACGGACTGGGCAGAACGGGCCCACAAGTCTGGGGGAGAGAGATAGCATGCAACCAAAGAAGATATTGGCCTGGTATACGCCGTATCATTGTCACGAGGGCTTGATGCGGTGGGCTGCTTGACAGACCGAGCCTCTCAGCGAAGTCGCAAGGAGCACGGGGGACCACGCTGAGGCAGATGTTTCTTATTCGCAGGATGAAAAAGCTCAACAAAGCTTCTGGGCGGCACACGGCGGTGGAGCGTGGTTCATTGTTATGTAGAGGCTCCGTGGGGTGAAGGTAGGTAAGCGGTCAAGTTTGGTCACAGAGAGAGGGAGTATATGATATCATGACCAATTGCCTCTAGAATATCCATTGCAACACGGAGAAGCAGACCGAAACCCATAACCATGCTTTGCGATCAATAAGTGAGGGATAAACGGGACGAATATGACCAGTCGCTGGCGAAATCGGAAAATTGTCACGATAGTTGGGGTTGGCGTTGTGGAGGGGCTTGCGCTCACCACATGCCCCTCCAAGTTAGCAATTCACTGGACGGCAGAGCAATGCTTATGCACCCCGGGGCGTCCATGCCACCAGCTCCTCCTCTGGCTAATCAGGGGCCAAAATCAATTGCAATGATCAAATTCTTTTACCACCGCTTGACACTATTCTTAGCAAAGATAGGATTTGTAGCGGGGGGCCAGGGTTGGCGGTTGTTTGCAACCGGAGGTCACCTGCACGCCCCCAGTTCGGCGAGGCGACCGCGGCGCCGCTAGTTCAAGGTGAAAGGGGGTAGCTGCAGCGCCGCCCCCCGCCCGAAGAAATCGCGAAAGCCACACGTCGTAACTATTTCCTGAAAGACTATGATGTCTGACCGTGCATCGATCGCATACTAGGTAGAGACAACTCTGCTGAGTTTGAGCAAAGGAGCGTTTTGTAGAAGAGGATGGACTAGTTTAATTAAGGTAGGTGTTTAATAAAGTAAATTAATAAAATAAGAAATAGTAAATGCTTTAACGAATCTATTTATGTTCCATTCTAGTTTTATGTCCTTAGCTTTTCGCTTTTTACCCTTGATCAGGACTGCCTTGCAGGAGGATGAACTCTTCGGTAGGTGTCTTTTAGCAACAAGCCTCAACTGCTGAAGCCAGGCCCGTCAATTGTAGATTATTGCAATAGTCTAGCCACAGCCATGATAAAAGATCCAGCTTTAATCGCAGTCACAGCGATGATCCTGCGGTGCGCATCCGTACACAACACTATGCCAGGTGCTTGACCCACGTGCGTGGCAGCTGCTGCCAGGAGCCACTCTGCAAGGTTATATTTCTAGCCCCTCTTATCAAGAGAAAGATATGCATTAGGCGCGTTTCGGTTCTTGGCATCCATTGGCCGAGACAGACGGCCATTGGGAGTATTTGTCTGTCGTAAATGGGAGGGCTGTCTGTAGCAGGGGAACCTCTCCGGTCCATATTGGTGTACAGATAACTTCGGAACCCCGTCGCCAGGAGCCACCCTTGAGACTTTAGGATGTATTAAAAGGTTTGGCTAGATTTGGCTATGCCTTCAAGAATGACATGGATTGAGACTACATATCAACAATTTTGGACGTTACCATGCTCATTGTGCATCTCGTTACTACACCAGCACGGCCAATTTATGCTTTAGCTCACAACAAACACAAGCAAAAGAGACTCCTTCTTAATACCTCATGCGCCTCAACTGTTGGGAATGGCAGGATCGTATAGCTTATCCACTAGCCATAGGACTGGATACCTACTCAAAGAGATACATTGCGGCATGTACATGTACCAGTCAAACCTCTCCCTTGAAGTCAGGATATTTGTCATCTTCACACTCTCCCAGTATCCTGGATAGAAGCCACTTTCTTCCCAGTCTATAACAGCAGCAATATTCCATGTGTCGTCATCACCTTTCTGTACTGTAATATTAGCTGAGCGAAGGTCCCCATGCGTAAAGACGCACTTTGCCGAAGATGGCGGCATTAGGTCGCGCAATAGCTTAGCATATAGAGGGGATGCTATTTTAGACCCAGAAAAAATGAATCTCGAAACTCCTCTTCGTTCCATATGGGCTCGGAATTAACACGGACTCCTCGCCGTGCATCTTTGCAGCTATCCCTTTGGATACCGCCAAGTGGAGTGCCGTCTGGAAAGGGGGGCGATCTCAATTTAGAGAAGAGCCCGCCGAGCTGCTGGCTGATGCATTTTTTCTGGTCGTTGCCTAGCTGAGGCCAAGCCTCCTCCAAGCCTCGTCCTGGAATAAACGTCGTGAAGAGGAGGTACAATCTACCAAATTGCACTAGGCCATGTGGTCTTGGGGCTGGAAAAGTAGGCAGGTGTTCTTGAATATATACAAGAGATTGGTATTCGGTGACGCACTCCGAATGGGGGATTTTGACAGCAATGGCTTTATTAACCTAGAAGACCGCACACCCCTGGAAGTCATTTCCGAAGAGGACTTCACTTCGGTCTAGAAGTTTTAAAATGGCTTCGGAGGTCCTTATGACGGTCATTAAGATATTATAGCTCGACTGATAGCCCGAATATGATGGAGCATGAATCCGTTGCACCAAGTTTAGTGCGGACATCGTTGTTGCGACAAGGGGGGTTGTCATTTGGCGTATTTGGCATAGGAGCTAGAAATGACTATATGAGGATACTATTTAAGACGAACTGGTAAAGTCTTACCTGGCGTTTTAAATGACTGCAGTTGCTTAGAATACGTTGGTGACAAGAGCGCAATGAGGTCGGCCTCAGGATCTTTCTTCAATGCAGCCCCGAGCCGGCGATACATTTCCATATTCCATCGTTCTGCTGGCGTTTGCTAGTCAGATTTACTCACTTGACTCTTAGATAGTTGAAAATCAGATGAGATAGATTCTCCGCCATCCATCTTGACTTTGATTCTTCGAGATGCCTCGAATTATATATTTTGCGTTTCACATAATGGATTTCACGGGGGAGGTCTCTATTATGCACGGTACGGATTATCCACAGACCCGCTCGTGTGTCGTGCTAAAAAGGCCCCAGGCGCTGCCACATGCTCACTTCATTGTTTGCGTGAATCCTTTCACGGGTCCAACTGGGCGGGTAAGGGTGGTCGCCTATTTGCCTGAGTATGCAGGGGCATAAGCATAAGACTCGATTGGGCTCCTTGCCAGGCACTCTTTTTTAAAGAACGCCCTCTAGCATTTTTATTTCATAAAAGACCCGAAATCAATTCCCATATTTACCAAGCACATCTGAATGGCTATCACACCGCTAACGCCTCCCTCCTCGCCGGTCAGCCGTTTCACCCGACGGTGAAGCTCTCATTCGCTAGGCCCCACACCGCCGTAGCTCGCAACCCCCAATGCCGTACCCTAGTTCGTGTATCACCAAGCTGCATCCTCCACCTACAAGTACTTAGACCTGGGCATATTCCTTGTTGAACGCCCTCCCGATGACCATTCGTCTGATTTCAGATGTGCCGGCTCCGATCTCGTAAAGCTTGGCACTGTGCGCCAATGGTTAGTACGTTTTTGTCATCCATGCGTATCCGGTTTCGCAAGGCCCTCTGGGCGATTGAGATTCTGGGGACGGGGGCACAGGGCCAGGGTGCCAACAAAGGAAATGGAAGCGATGAAAAAAAAAAGACATTGTGAACTTACTCTCGAAGCAATCGTGATGCTGGCATTTCTTCCACGTAGCCCATTCCACCTAGTAGCTGGATGCTGTCGAGTGCGCACTCGGTCGCTCGTTCAGCCGCGTACAGGATAGCACCTGCGCAGTCCTGTGTTCGAACCAAACCGTTGTCATCAACCGCCTTTGCCGTCGCATATGTGTAGGCTCGTGACGCCTGCATTTTGGTATACATGTCGGCTAACCGACCCTGCACAAGCTGGTTATGCGCAATGGGCATTCCAAACTGTTTGCGCTGGTGCGTAAAGGGCAGCGCCAGATCGAGGGCCGCTTGCATCAGACCCAGCGGACCAGCGCTCAGCACTAGCCGCTCCAGATCGAGGCCTTCCATCAGCACACGGACGCCACCATTGACCTGGCCAAGCACGTTCTCGGAGGGCACAAAGACTGAGTCAAACATCAGCTCGCCCGTGTTGCTGCCGCGCATGCCCATCTTGTCTAGCTTGCGGGCGCAGCTGAAGCCCTCTGAGTCGGTCGGCACGATAAAGGCCGTGATGCCCTTGGATGCTTTGTCGGGCTCCGTCTTTGCGTACACGACAATAAGGTCGGCATCAGGCCCGTTTGTAATCCACATCTTGGAACCGTTGATCACATAGCCGCCGTTCACTGACTTGGCCGTGGTGCGCATACTGACGACGTCACTGCCGGCCCCCGACTCAGACATGGCGAGCGCGCCAACCTTTGTGCCGGCGATTAGGCCGGGTAGGTATCTCTGCTTCTGCTCAGGCGAGCCATTGAGCTGAAGCTGGTTGACACAAAGCTGTGAGTGAGCCGCGTAGCTCAGTGCAATGGAGCCCGACGCCCGGGATATCTCCTCCATGACGATGCAGTGTGCCTGGTAGCCCATACCCAGCCCACCGACGTCCTCGTCTGCTGTGATACCGAGGAACCCCGCCTCACCCAACTTTTGCCACATCTCGCTTGGAAAGGCATTGCTCTTGTCTGTGTGGGCCGCCACTTCCTCTGTAATCTCGCGTCGGGTGAACTCCTGTACACGCTCTCGCAGCTCTTCGAGCTCCTCGTTTGTGGGTGGCTCGAATCCCTTTGGGTGCTTCGAGGAGTGCAGTCTCGATTGGAATGTGGGCAAGCAGAGGGCAGGTCGCCAATGCTTTGCGGCCACGGGGCGGGCGAGGGTTCGGAAGGATCGTAGGCTTGCCATTGTGCCTGTAAAGTCGAAAATGATGATGAAGAATCTAGGAATCTTGCTAGTAAGCCAAAGGCCGAGCGCGTCCTGTAGTTGATCTTACCTGCCGAGGCGTACGGCCAGTCAAGGTCCAAAGGTTCGGGCGACGGCTTAAAGCGGCCAGCGGGTTCTCGCGGTTGGAGGCGGCCGCATCTCACCCCGCGGCTCAAGGACATAAAAGAATGATCCACACCCCATACAGCTTAGCCGCAGATCATTCACGCCTTTTTCTGTCCACCGACCAGTTACCCCGGGTTTTATCTACGTCACAAGCTCGGCCTTAGCTCCCTGGCCTCCTCCACAGCTCGGTTACTGCCATCGCCCATAACGCCAACGCCCACAAAAGATGACCTCTTAGCTGCCGGCCCTCCCAGAACACATTCAACCCTGCTGGCTGTGAACAAGTTTTGGCATGTCTCTCTCACGCTCATCTCGCCAAGTCCTGCGCCTGGGCGGCCAATTTAGTCGTCAGCGCTGTCAGGCAAGCTATCGCCAGCATGGACGAGGCGTTGCCAGCCTAGCAACCCCCCATCAAGCTGCTGCCATCTCGCAGCTCCAAACCACCGTTGACACATCTTCGGATGAGTACAAAGAGAATGAAAAGCACATGGGGGAGGCCATGACCCGCATACAAGAACTTGCGCGCAAGATTCAACGGGGAGGGTCCGAGAAGGCGAGGGAGAAGCACCTCGCCCGCAAGAAGATGTTGCCGCGAGACCGTGTCACGGCATTGATCGACCCAGGAACCACCTTCTTGGAGCTTTCTCAATTTGCAGGCTATGAGCTGTATCCCGATGCAGAGGTGCCTGCGGGCGGCATCATTACTGGCGTGGGTGTTGTCGAGGGCGTGACCTGTGTCATTGTCGCCAACGATAGCACTGTGAAAGGTGGCACCTACTATCCCATCACAGTCAAGAAGCATTTGCGAGCTCAAAAAATCGCTCTAGAGAACAAGCTACCGTAAGTATATCTACATTGAGTCTGCAGGCATCCATTCGCCAACCCTAATATTAAAAAGAATTGGCCTGTTATGCTAACTTGTTTTAGTTGCATCTATCTCGTCGACAGTGGAGGAGCCTTTTTGCCCCTCCAAGCCGATGTGTTTCCCGACGAGAATCATTTTGGGCGCATCTTTTACAACCAGGCGCGAATGAGCTCCGAGGGCATTCCGCAGATTGCGGTCGTTATGGGGCCTTGTACCGCTGGTGGCGCGTACGTTCCTGCCATGAGTGATGAGAGCATCATTGTTCAAGAGCAAGGTCACATCTTCCTTGCCGGTCCACCACTCGTCAAAGCCGCCACAGGCGAGGTTATCAGCCACGAAGAGCTCGGTGGTGGAAAGATGCACTCTTCCGTCTCTGGAGTCACAGACTACCTCGCCGTAGACGATGCTCATGCCATTGTGCTGGCCCGTCGTTCCATCAGTAATCTCAACTGGCCGGCGAGGTCACCAAGCACACAGGCGCCTAAACCTACTTTTGCTGAGCCTCTCCACAATCCCGAGGAGCTTCTCGGAATCGCCTCGACAAATTTGAGGAAGCCTCTTCCTATCCGCGAGGTCATCTCCCGCATTGTCGATGGCTCGGAGTTTTCCGAGTTCAAGCGCGACTATGGCACCACGCTTGTGACAGGCTTCGCCGAGATTTACGGCCATAAGGTTGGCATTGTCGCCAATGACGGCATTCTTTTCTCTACCTCGGCCGTCAAGGGCGCGCACTTTATCGAGCTATGCGCACAGCGTGGGATCCCGCTCGTGTTCTTGCAGAACATTTCCGGCTTCATGGTTGGGTCGCAGTCGGAGCGTGAAGGTATCGCCAAGCATGGTGCTAAGCTGGTGACAGCTGTGGCCTGTGCTGATGTGCCCAAATTCACCGTTGTGGTCGGCGGTAGTTACGGCGCAGGTAATTACGGCATGTGCGGGCGTGCATACTCGCCTCGATTCCTGTGGATGTGGCCTAACGCGCGAGTCGGCGTCATGGGTGGCGAGCAGCTGGCCGCCGTCATGGAGACGGTAGGACAAACGGTAGACCCGGAACTCAAGGCACGGATTGAGCGGGAGAGTGACGCGACATTCTCGTCGGCCAGGCTATGGGTGAGTTGCCACTGCTGAAACCTTGTTGTGTGTATGCTAATAATTCACAGGATGACGGAATTATCCCGCCCCAGCATACTCGACGATACCTAGGTTTGGGATTGATGGCAGCCATGGGAGGACGTAACGAGGTCAAGGCTGGTGACACCAAGTTCGGCGTCTTCAGAATGTAATGTAGAGGCTTAGAAGTGGCGAGAAATGGGATTATAGGTAGTTTATTGGCGCCAAGGGTTTGAATCAGGGAACATGTGACTATTTTTGTAGTCTTGTTCTTTTGTAATGAGTTCGGATTAGTCAATATCAGTACGTATTGACCACCTCGTTCCTGGCTGGAGTTACACTCACCTTTTTCCTGCCCCAAGCCGCCCTGATTTAGAGGTGGCCTGGGCCTACCAAATACTGCAGCAAGAAGCCGTTGGTCCGGATGCCAACCGACATAGGGATCAAGGTCTGATTGAATAATAGTTTTTGACCAGTTCCTGTTCTTTTAATTTCTTTTTCTCCAATAACGAGCGTTTTATCTCTGCAGAACAGGAGGGGTGACTGGGGACCAACCCTTGGTCCCGTTTCTCGTTACCGTGGCACAAAGGTGCAAGAGCCAATTCCTGCTGAACATCGTCAATCCTTTTTGACACGGTCTCTGTACAAGATTAGGTTCGCTTCAGATGTGTTCAAAACGATTACCAATTGGAAGCCACCCGTCGCGAGCCTTTCATTGAGAGGGCGATGCGGAGTGATAAGCCTATAATGTGGGCTGGCCTCGGTTGATGGCGTAGGGTATGGCTAACGTTCTGGGTTGGGAACTGAAGGATATTTTGCTGGCGTCGGGTGGCCATGTGACATAGAGTGGATAGTTAATGCAGGGGCAATGAACACTTGCCACATTGACTGCTGTTTTGCTAGATGCATCGTCGTATCTTCTCCATACTGTGATGTATGACTCCATCTCCAGCAGCAAGCATTATCCAGTAGGCAAGCGTTTGAGTGGCCCAAATTTCATTTTACCTCATTCCGCAGACCAAACTTGAAAGAGTCAGGTGTTTGTTGGGACGCTTTGCGACAGATGGATCGTGCCAAAGTTTACCATCGACTCTCGTTGTTCTCTTTGTTCTCATATTCATGTTCAATGGATTGGCAGAATGCATTTCTTATCCTACCGGGATTCTTTTTTGTCTCATTTTCCCCTTGTTCTGGAACACGTGTGATAAATTCGTGGCTATGGAAAACAATCTATCATGCAAAGTATAAAAGCATCCATACATCCCCAGCTTCACAACAAAGTACAGCGACAACAACACAAATCTACCCAGTCAGACCACGAAGTGATCTAAACGAGGACAAAAAACCATTCCTAGGATAACTGCCTATTGATCTCTTTAGATACCGGAAGCACCATCATTTAAAAATGGCTTCTAATGCAACGGAGCCTCATTCCATGGAGACTGATGATCAAAAGCTTTCCAGCATGGAAAAGGCGGCAGAGATACTCCAAAAATCCGTCGAAAAAGCGAAAACACGACGCCAAAATCTCCTCGAGGGCACAGCACGATTTCACTTTGTTGTTGAGGTTTTGGATTCGTTGTCTGAAGCCCAGCTCGATGAGAATTGTCGCACGAAGCTCGGCGATGCTATAAAAGCTGCAGGTAATAAATGTTTGGTCAATCTGGTTACTGAACCTTCATTTAAAAACCAGAATGCAACACCTATGGCCGAGGCAGCCAGTTCGCTACTTAGCAAGAACTCTTTAGTTGAGCCCATATATGAGATGCTGAAGGGGATAAGCTTGGATGAAGATGTTATTGAGTGGAAAAAAAGATATTCTGCACTCCAGGGTTTTATGTATGTGGGCTTTTCTCATTTAGAAACCAGCTTTGGATATGACTCTGAGCCCGAGCCCTTGATTTCCGACAAAGATTTAAGGCAGTTGCGTGATGCCATGGATTTTGAGATGGGAATTCGGCGATGACTTGATGCAGTTTCACCGGGCTCACGATGAACTCGGGGCGAGAAGAGGAAAATAGGATCTATAGCCACAGTTCTGGAAATATGTTAGATCCATATGGGGGATTGGGAGAGAGCAGGATGCATGCCTGTGGGATGGGAAGTAATACAAAGGCGAAATTAGTGAGACTGTACGCAGAAATATCGTATTGATAACTTCTTTTCCAACAGATCAAGGGCGCTTATTGGTTTTCTCGCTAGAATACACTTAGCTGTTTAGCTCGTGAAGATGAGAATAATAGTTGGAGAATAAGACACCACGGAGATTGTATTGCTCAACTGCCGTAAAAATAAGCCACCGTGACTTTAGAGTTGATACATGCATGTACCGAAAAAAGCACTGTACGAAATTTAGGCGAGCAAGGAAAGCCAACGTAGCTGGTCAGAAGAGCAAACGGTTAGCCGTCCAGAATATTCACCGGAAAGTATGTCTGGAGGCTAATGGACAGATCTTTTACCCGCCAGTGTGTTCAAACCACCGAATCCATGGGAAAAGAGAAGCTCACCAACTTCCTTGACCGTCTCGGCATCATCTGGCTTAAGGAAACGAGCTGCAGTCTCCTTGTTTGGTCGGCGGTTTTGAAGTTAGCACCTGTGTCCAACAAGACCTGTACAATCTCTTTTCCTCTGTGAAATCGTATCGCGCCTTCAATCGGATAGAGACAATTGCCTTCTGACATATTTACGTTTGATACACAGTCGATAGATGGCCTTTTGAATGAATGAAATTCCGATCAAGTAGCAGGTAAGGCCACTCGGAGATCATCACTGAACGGCACCATCTAGTGCTGATAACCAGCTGCTCATCCTCTTATGCCATGGAACGGTCGTATTTGCCCGGAAGCATGGTTTATGGGGTTTGCCCAAGAGGGAACTGCAATTCCGTCAAGATGGTAGGATGTACCATGGTATATGTTCCGCCCAACTCCAGATGTAGGGTCCCATGGTGTGTTTGATCAAGGAAGGCCACGCTTTGCTTCGTTTTCCATTCGTCTAACTTGATCATTTCCATCCCAAGCCTATCGTAAATCGTTCCCGTAGAGTTTAACTTGGATGATCGGGCATGAATGAGTCGTTGGTTGATTTTGTTGCTCCTCATCTGAGGGTGGTCCATTTGGCGGCAGCTCATTGGCCGTCGATGCCGTGTCTATGCCCTGGTTCTGAACCGTTAATCCTGCTGCGACTCGCAGAATCGAATTCGAGGAAGACTTAAGCGTTGCTGAACAGAATACCCTAAAGGACATTGTCCATGCGTGGATGCTAGCACGGCCAGTTAATGATCCAGACCACTTCGAGATCCCTGGCTATCTTTGGAATAGCTTTCTGGTCAAAAATTTCGAATCATAACCTTTCCCCAGCCCATCACGGCCTTCTAAGCGTATTCGTCGTGCTGTTTTGTTGGCAAGCTGTAACTTGTCGACGAGTCTTCGCGGCTTCTCATTTCTTAGGTTCACGGTTCAGATATAGAGAGCTAGCATAGAATTAGCAGTTAGTGTTATTTAGCCAGGAAGAAGGGAAAGAGGAAGAAGGAGGGAAACGAGCATAGTATAGACTTGCGGAGTTTATAAGACCTACCTAAGACAATCTTATATTAATTATCTAACATAAGACTTAGAGCTATCAAAGGGACTGTATCTGGGCGGCGAGTTCTCATTCGCCCTAAGTATACAGTTGTTGGCCTGAGCAACAGGGAAACACACCCTGGGGACAAGTTCAGTTACATCATCGACTAGGTAGCTGCCTGCCTTGGCAAGTTTATCCCACATAAACTCCTCATTTGCTGCGTATGCTGGAGTATGTACGTAGAAATGCAATCGCGAGATGGGATTGGAGGTATGTAACTCGAATGGGATTGCTCCATTGGTTTAGATGTCGGGGCCTGGCTTAGAAAGGGGTAAGATTGGGATGTAAGCATGGCAGCAGATTGCGTAGGGTGATCGATCGATGATGCTGGTATCCAGGGCCCAAGCCTCTGACCGGAAGCTTTGGGGCAAGTGAGTGAGCAAACTGAGGAACAAGGTCCAGAATGATGGCTGTGTCAACAAAGCCCTTATTGTCGATGACTCAAACATGGCCTTGTCACTTGAAATTGTAATGCAAATTCGGTTTCATCCGTCTTAGCTAATGGACAAAATGAAGTTGGTAAAAGAGATGGCAGCAGCGAGAATTTGTAGGGCTGCCTGGAGGCTCGGTTACGCGTCAAAGACTCACTGGCTTCAAGTGCCCCGCTTTTCGGTTGACCAAGCGAAGTGGCACCAGCGTCTAAATTCAGAACATCAGTCAAATTGAAGGTAGGGAAAAGATTAAATCCAACAAATTCAAGTCTGCTCAAACACTGCTCAGGTTTGCTCAAACACTGCTCAGGTTTGCTCAGGTCTGTTCAGCTTAAAGCAGCATGGAATCCAGCTATCTCACGACCAAGGCAAAAACCAAAGTCCAGATTAGTATGGTATTTATGGTGTTTGTGGTCTGTCACGTGTTTCTTTATTCGGCACGCTCAATTCAAAAATTGATTTTTGATTTTCTTGCCACGTCTTGGGACTCGAATACTAGCAATAATCACTGCAATATGAATCGAATCTCTTCCTCTAGCAAAAACACAAGCCCATTTCTACGGTTGCATCACGGCTCTCTGCTACAGATGAGAACGAGTCAGCATATGGGCCTCCTTGACTAGGTCCGCCGCTTTCTCCCCAATGCCATAGGCTGGCATTTGCGTATGTCCATTGTGTAACACGGGCATGATGCTACAATCCGCGACTCGCAAGCCCACGACCCCCTTGACACAGAGCGTTTCATCAACTACAGATTGTGGGTCAGATACAACTCCCATGGCACAAGTTCCAGCCGCATGAAAACCTAATCCTTGGTCAGTATGAAGAGGCAAGAGAAAGGGGAAAACTTACAAGTTGTAGCGTTGGCTTTGACGTATTCCTTCCACTCATCTCTGGTCTTCAATTTGTGATGAGTTTCCTCGGGCGGCCAAGAGCCCTTCACGATATCCTTGGTTCCGGCACCCTCGATTATGATCTCGTTTGCGAAGGCGCAGGCCTCTGCCAGAACCTCTAGGTCCAGGGGGTGGTCAAGGTAGTTACAATTGACCACAGGCTTCTCCATGGGACTTGTATTGCGCAGAGTGACGGTTCCTCTAGACTGTGCGTTGAAAAGCTCCGCAATGATGGCGAATGTATGCTGCCCTTCGGTAGGGAAACGGTCAAACTGCTTTGGCCCGCCATAGCATTCTGTCGCGAAAAATTCGATATTGGGCTGGGATGGCGTTGATCCCATGGGGTCGCGGCCAGGCTTTCGATCACTAGAATTCCATAGCGCTGAATCGTGAAGTCGGGAATCTAGACGGGCGTATGCGAAGGCGCCAAAAGGAAATGAAGACAAGACACCAGTCTTTTTCTCCTTCCAGAGCTTATATGACTCCTCGAATGCGTTTCCATGGAATAGAAATTCGTCATTTGTCAAGCCAGGTTGGCTGACTTCGTAATAGATGTATGCAATCTAATTCTCCTGGTTAGCAAGCATCGTGAAGGCCATTAAATGACGAACCGGATGATCCATCAGATTCTTTCCAACGCCTGGCAAGTTCGAAATAACAGGGATTTTATGCTTCTCAAGCTCCTTTCTTTCACCGATCCCCGAGCGGTTCAGAATGTTCGGGCTGCAGTATGCCCCTGCGCTGATGATTATCTCCTTTCGGGCCATTAGCTCGACAATCGTTCCATCCGCCTTGACCGCCAGCACTCCTACAGCCCGATGGCCGTCTCCGGCAAATATAACCTTGTCGACATGTGTTTCTGTCATCAAATACAGGTTCTTCTTACGACTATTCGTTATGTAATCGGCACTCGTCTTCTTTTGGCCTCCGGAGGTGGTTCTAACGGCGTGCCCGCAGCCATGGGAATTGCCGCCGTGCGCGAACATGTCGTCATCTTGTGGAAGACCCTTTGATATCATCGAATCCATAATCAATCTGGAGATCGGGGCAAGTTCTTGAGGTTCCGTGTGAAGAGGCCCCTGTGAGCCATGGGATTCCTTGGACTCTTTGAACCACGGTTTGGGGTGAAAGGTTTCGGCCTAAACAAAATTTAGCAGATGTCTAGTATGGTGGGAAAAAGCCAAGGCGAGAACCTTTGACATGTAACTGAAGAATTCATCCCCGCTCCATCCAGGCAGGTTCCAATCATCGTAGTCCTGTTTGGTTCCTCGCACACACAAGGTACCGTTGGCACCTGAGGAGCCACCGAGAAACTTGCCTCTTGTGAGGTTGACTTTGCGCCTGTTGATTGAAGGAGACTCCTCAGAAACGATGTTCCAATCTAGTTCCGAGCCTGGAATCTGAGGCCAGCTAATGCAGTTCGTCAATCGAAGCAATCCTGCAAAACCTTTGTTTAGGTAGTTGCACTGACCCTCCAGGCATGTGCACAGCCTCAAGATGTTTGTTGTCTTTCCCCGCCTCGATGATGAGAACTGTGGCCTTTGTCTCGGCAAGTCGGCTTGCTACCACACAACCAGATGTGCCCCCGCTGTTGAACAAGAACGATGTCAGTACTGAGGGACAACCCGTAAGAACAGAACGAATTTGCCTTACCCACAAATGATGAAGTCATACTCGTCTAGAGCTTCGGTCATTCTAAACGCAGCTTTTGGTTTTGATCTGCTCTGAGTCCGTCATCCTTTCAACACCTGGGAAATTCCAAGTTTATATGCTACAGCCGGTGTCTTTTTCAAGTGGGGAATTTGAAACAAATTGCCACATAAAAACGTCAGCGGTGAGCTTAATAGCCTGGGTACGAGCTTGGAATGGTCGAATCATTATTCCGTCCGTTTAGGATGTTCCGTACGCCAAGGGAATTCCGTCTATTCGAGGTGTTCCGACCCTCAGGATGTTCCGGTCACCCCTGATAATTACCATCATGCGAAGCTACAACTCCACAGCTGCCATGTAACCAACGCCATAAGCTGCATACACCAGCCGTCCCGCCGTGGGTCCTTCTTGCCATCGTATCCAATGAAACCAGCCACGGACGTCGATAAGTTGCGGCATTTTCCCGATGGGAGCCGTTAAAAAAAGATAGCGCGGCCAACTGCAGGACGGACGAGATAGGGAATATACAGCGCAAGGATGCGAATGGCCATGCAACGAACTACATGAAGCCAGGTCGGTGAAGGCGTCGGCTTTATGGGCCGCCTACAGATCGATCTGCGATCACCCTTGTAGCTGGACCCTCATCGATACTGGTTAGCCGAAAATGGCTAGGATCATCTGCCGCTGTGGGGATTTGCAGGGCCTAATGGCAGATCCCAAGACGCGGTGCGTTCTATGGCTGCTGCGATCTGGCTGGCAAATTGGTGAGCTATTGAATGGTTCAGTATAAGAGCCGTAGAAAGCGTGTGGATTTTCCGGGGCTAGGAGAAGCTCGGGATTCCTAACCACGATATCGTCGTTGTTTTGTCTCGGACTCGTCTTCACACTCCCTTCGGCTTTCGCTCGCCTATTGCTCTCTTGGAACATTTTTTCCTTGTTGGTAAACTCGGTAGGCGAGGGTCGCGAATTCGGTATAGGCATTTCCATCATCTTCTCCTGGAAGCCACGACTCCTTCGACGAAGATGAAATGAATATGATGGTCAGTAAACTGTCGTTTAACGTTGCGGTAATAGAATGCTATTGAATTCTTAGCCGTGGCCTTTGTTGGATCAGCAAACTTTTCCCTCGGCTTCGTGAAAGGAGGTCGTCGTAGTGGTAGAGTGATCGTTACTTACAGCGATAGGATAACTTCTAATGCCGTCCAGCTCTATATCGCCGTGCCTTGCAACTCGTGAAGGCTTCCGCTCATGAGTAGTCGCAAGCTCCTGAACCAGCTCTCCAGAATGCAAAGGGTAGCAAGGTTGAACATAGGTGCTTCTTTGGAGTTCTTCTATGGCGCCGTGGATAAAAGGAACATTTGATATTCTGTCTCTGAACCCGGTAGCTACTGTCACGAGCTGGAAGGTTCGTGCTGGTTTTGCTCAATATTGCGATTCTGTGTCTTGGTGTGGGCCACTTTCTCGATGGGGTCCCAAGAGCCCCTGAAGTCGTGCACTACGCCATACATTAATACTCTGGGGGCAAGAAAGATACCCTCAGCTTGAGAAAGCGGAATCTTCACGTTGGTAAAAAATTGTGCGTAAGAATGTAGAAAGGTTCACAGGTATCACTCTACTCAATACATTTCATTAGAAAGTAGAGGTAGGTATTGGATTAGCAGGCTTACTGAGAAAGGGGGCATCGGACTAATTTTCTGCCGAGTAGTTATCTCTCGGGTCAGGGATACTTGATTCCAGAGATACAACCAAATTCCACTCTAATTTTTGGAGCCATGTCCCTGACCGACCGAATACGATGGTGTCTCCCAAGACCCAAGACCCGATCCCATCTTTTAAAATTTGAGGAACAGTGACAAAAGAAAAAACAACAACCATTTCTCGACGAAAGCCCAATGGGCGATTCTTCGACGGCCTGCACCTGGAAGAACTTCCGTCCATCGAACTTAGGCCCTTCAACGCCAAGGAAGTGTGAATTCCGCCGAGCTTCGGTTGGGTGGCATTATCTAGAAGGTTGAAATTGATGATTGCGTTTCTGCACTTCTAGTTGTAGGTTCTTTGCGTTCGCCTCCGTGGCTGATTACAAGGTTCTGGGACAATCACGCCCAGGAAGACACGCGATGCTGGGGAATCTAGCGAGAATCCCAAAACACCTTTCTCCTTGAAGTAATGCGGTGTGCAATTGAGCATTCTTCCGACTTCATTTGGCTGAACCCGGAACAAGAACGTTCTACGATGCAGCTCTCAACCTCTACGCATTTTCTGACGAGGGTCGTCAACGGCAATTCTTTCGAAAGACGCCTAGCGCTGATCAATATAGCAATGTCCCTCAGTTAAGAAAATGGGATGGTTGGACAATGATGAGCGGCAAGGAACCTTACGCATTACCATCGTTTGCCCGACGCCTTGCGGTTCGACTAGACCGTACCACGCGCGAAACCTCCCCAGCTGAAGATCATCATGCTATCGTATATGAATAATGCAAGCAGAATATTCGGTACGGCGGTAATCGTCCAATCCATGCGTTGCCGGCTGTGCCCTTCAACGTGGCCAGAATACACTTGGTGTAGAAACCAGTCCAAGAACGTATCGATCGAAAGGCCCTGAGGAAGGATTGGATATGCTGACATATCCGTTTTACTCAAAGCAAACTCTTTATAGAACTTGCTAGAAGTACGTGCTAGTTCAAGACACAGGTATAACTCTAACTGTTCGTTAAGTCACGCTGGATCACTGCCTCCTGACTCCAAATGTCAGTCCCAGAGGTACCTTCAATCTAGCCTGTGTGGCGTAGCGCTTGGCTAAGTTAGCATGCAAGCACATGCAATCCTTCATAGCACCACAATACAAGTAAGTTGGCTGTGCAATGGTGGGGAAGTAATATCGTCAACACTTGGGCCCTACCAACCAACATAAAAAACTCGGCCCAGCTGCAACTCAACTCTAATTCAATTCTTATCAATTTTCTCGACCACCACCATGTCTGAAACCGTGCCCTCCTTCGCTGAATCCAAGCGGGCTACTGGGTGTCCTCCCAAGAATACAGAGGCTACGGAACGCTTATTCTAAACTCTTGCCGGTCCGCTAGAAGCTAGCGTCTTCATCGTTGACAATGCTGCGGATCCGGACGGGCCCCGTGAGGCCTATTTTCCTCAGGCATTGAATAGGATGTGCTATCATCCCATCTCACAGGAGCCACTGA
>NAGG01001602.1:0-10117 GCA_003031705.1 Calonectria naviculata
CCAGCTGGGCCAGCTGGGCCAGCAGAGCTAGGTCAGGGAGCCCAACCCGTGCTAAGCCCCGAAGCGGGGAATCTTGACTACAATCCGCGAAGAAGCCCTGGTATTGGAGTTCCGCATTATCCCCCGACTGGAGGAAATCCCCAGTAAGTTGGGAGAGCTAAATGTTAAAGGAGGCGGCCAAGGAGATTCGGAGTATCGTTGTAATTCTAAAGATGGTATTCCATTTTTCAGAATTTACTAGCTTTATATTTCAATGTGATGGCAATCCGGATGAAGATATCTTCAGGTTGTTCAGTGGAAGCTTAAACGCAAATGTTCAAGGTCATTTTTGAAGTTCTGTGCGCTCATGTCACAATTATTAGCATTTTCCAGTGATGGCGTACATTCATAATGCTATCGTCAAAATACCTTCCTTGGACTAATTAACAACAATTATAACTTGGATGGCGGTCCTTGTGGCTGGTTCCATATCCCAAGAAGTCCCTCCTTCGACTGACCGAGTAGCGGATCCAACCTGGGAGGAGGAACTGCCCACACCTGCGCATACGCCGCGGCGCCCTCTCCGCCTTCTGCGAAATCCCACCTCGCCGCTTCCTTGGGGTACGCGCCCAGCATGGTGAATCCGGAAAGGTCAATTTTGTCGAGCTCGTCTCTAAAGTCGTCGGGCAGACCATGGCCATCTCCAGGCGTCAACAGCTTGAGCGTGCTTTCTGGCAGAGCATTGTACGTCTTGTGAGCGACGCCTGTCGGGATGAGGAAGACGTCACCGGCCGTCGCATCGAGCTCAATGCCGCCCTCCTCCCTGCCGCTCCCAAAGGTGTTTTCGTGCATGTCCTCGACGGTGTCCGCCACGCCGAAGCGGATCCGCGCCTTGCCCGTCAGCACCACCATGCACTCGTGCGAAAACGAGTGGTAGTGTGACTTCTGGGTTGGGCCATACCGGAAGATCCACTGGGGGGCCCATCCATTCTTGTGGAGGAGGTCGTAGAACTGGGTGGCGATGGACTTGGTGTTTGGCGCGATGACCCCGCGGTAGTGCAGCAGCGGGTACCGCGAGTTGGGGATCAGCTTTGTCGGGGGGAGATAGTACGTGTCGATTTGCACCATGATTGCGGTTGTGAGTTGACGGAGGCACGTTGTGCGCCGGGCGGGTGGCGAGCCGGCGGTGGTGTAGCCATGTTATATGGCGAGAGGCTGCCGAATGTCGGCAGCGGCTACCGATGGATTGGTTAGGCTCACGTCGTATATGAGGGGTATCTCAGAGACGACGTCAATGTTCTCTGGATCGGGTTGCAAATTCCGAACCCCACCTGACGTTACCCGATCCCGGTCGACGACGAACGGCATGGGAGCCGAGATGGTTCGGTGGGCGGGCATGGACAACTCGACCCAGTCCGATCAGATGTGTGCCGGACGGGCCGGATGCGCTTCCGTGTTTTGTGTTTGCACAGGGAAGCCACTTGAGAGCATCGTCGTGGTGGCTTTATTGTTCGTGTAGCTAAATAGACTGATAATGAAGAGGTAGCAAACATTTAAACATAAATATAGACAATAATGAATTGATTTCAATTTCAGCACAAGCCATGTCTCCATTTTGTGCAATCATCCCTTCTTGTCGGCGTCCTGATCCTACAACCTCAGTGTGCGAAAACATCCAAACACCATCTCTCCCATCACGAAACCACAAATAAAAGCCACCAAAGCGAAACCAGTTCCTCAAACACATGGCTAACCAATCCAAACCTGTGAGGCCCGTTGCCAGATCCCCAGCAGGCTTCCCCAGACGAGATGCTACCCCCCAAATGGTCCCCTAGTTCACCTTCTGTAAAGCGGCCTGAGCTGGGGCCACCGTCTTGGTGCAAGGTGTGGGTCGGGGTGGGCGCGGCCTGATTTTCCGATGGCGACCACCGCCAAAACAAACTAAAATGGTACAGGTGCAAACTTGACGCCGCTGCAACGCGACTCCAACTTTTTTTTTGTTTTATTTTTGGACGTGTCAAAATTCCACACGAACTAGGAGAATTACTTTAAAAAAGAGCATATCTTTCTGAGGTGCATGGCTTCAGTGGCGCATGATGGACAATGTGCTTTTTGGTAACATTTCACTACCGCAACGACAAAATTACATGTCTCGCAAATGCACAGGGGTAGCCTCAAGCTCAGTTCCAGGGCGACCAACACGGTGCCACATCTCGAATTAAACAGTACGCGATTACTTCTATGTACCATACACAATAAATACTCCGCTGGTAATCCAGCTGCCATCTATACAACGCTAGCATTATGCAAACTTTCACCCTGAATTAAAAGGCAGGGTCAATTCATTGACGCGTTAGTCCATAGGACTGTGAATCCTAACGGGGCGCTTATTTCTCGTCGCTGGAAGGCGCGCCAGTGTAGAGCTGCTCGCCGTCCTTCTTGAAGCCGGTGATTACTGACTGGCCCTTCTTGCTGACGAGCCACTTGGCAAACTTCTCAGCCTCGTCGGCGTTGGGGGCCTTCTTGCCAATGAGAAGGTGGGCGGGGTTAAGGAGAAGGTCATCCGCTTTGTCAGTGCCGGCCTTGTAGATGACGGTGTCGTTGCGGATGTCCTCGTCGAGTGACAGGATGGTTCCTCGGTCGGTGATGGTGTACTCCTCCAGCTTGATGGCAGCGGTCAGGGCCTGGATGGGGAAGGCAATGTACTGGTGGTACCAGGTGGAGTAGGCGGTGGACCACGGGGTCTGGCCAATGCCGGCCCAGAGGAGCGTGTCCTTGATGTTGGTGGCCGACTTGTCATAGCGGCTCAGGAAGCGGACGGGAGGCTCAGTGGGCTCGCCCTCGGCAGCGGCGTGGAGGTCGGCAAAAATGGTCAAGATGTCGTCGTCCTTTGAGATGTTGGCGGGGTTGGCCTTGGGCCCGACCAGCAGGAAGTGGTCGCGGAAGGCGTAGTAGCTGGGCGACTTGGCAATGCCCTGGTTGATGGCAATCTTCTCGGCGGCTTCGTTGTAGGTGATGCCGACGTCGATGTCGCCAGACTTGAGGTAGTTGATGCTGTAGGTGGTGTCGCTCTTGTACCAGCCGACCTTGAAGTCCTTGGCGCCCTCACCGGTGCGGTCCTTGATGTAGGCCTCGGCGAGCACTGGAAAGCTTTGTGTTAGTAACAGTGAAGTAAAAAAGACCGGCGCAATGTGTGAATGGACTCACCCTTGATCAGACCGCTCTGGCCAGCACCACCGTTGCCAATCTTGAGCTTGATGTCACCGCTCTTGCCGTAGGTCTCCTCTGGGTCCACTGCAGCAGCAGTCATGGCCAGGACGGAGGCGGCGAGGGTGAAGAGCTTCATAGCAGGAGCCATTGCAGCGGTTTGTGTGTAAGTGACGATGTTTTTTTAGTTGGGATGATCACTTGGGAACGGCTTCCAGGCTTTGTCTAAGATTGACGAGTGCACACAGAGCGACCAAGCCGTTTCTACCGGGAGAGCCGATGGGTTTTTAACAGCCAGGACATGGCAAACGGCCAAGACACGGCAAACGGCCAAGACATTACCGTCAACAGCGGAATCGCGTTGTCAAGCTCAGCATGACCCAACTGACGCTAGCGATGCTCGTCGAGCTTTGGCACTCGACGCCACAGTGCACGTTGGTCCCCGGTTCCCCAATTTTGGGGAGGATCTACGCGCAGCCGAGATGGCCACACTCTTGATCGGCGCCGATGTACCCCGTTTTTGGCAGCGCCGGCTGCTTGGCTCGGGCGAATTGCCAGGCTCCAGCTGGCACAGTTCCGCCCTCGACGGGGTGCTCGATGGGGCCAGCTGAGACGGGCGGCATTGCTCGGGAAATAACTATGACGAAAGGGGCTGCGAGTGGCCGATTTCGATAAGCGGGAAGCTGAAGATCCAAGCAGGGCCATGGATTGCACCATGGGCATACTGCGGCTGTGCGCGGATTAAATCGCTGCTGAGCTGGAGTCTCCGCAATAAGCATAATCCGAAGCTTCTTCGGCCTACATTGCCCAATGACGTGCTTGCAGTTCTTCCCGTCCGTATCCCTCCAGCCACCGAGGAACCTGTTCAGGCCCTGTCCATACGTCTAGTTTGACAGGGCTTGCTGCTGCTTGCTACGTAGTACCCGACGCGGGCTCGATCGGACCCTCCAAATCCCATACTCTTGTTCGTTCATTGAGCCGCTTATGCTTGCTTCCCCGACGACGCCGCTGAGTATCCACTATTCAGCAGTGCGGTCAGCAAAAGAAAAGAACGGCAAAACGAGATGACCTCGCTAAGCGACCACGAGGAACAAAGAGCCCTCCAGTTCTTGACTCATGCAAATGTGTCGATCCCTTGCGCACACAACAGAGCACGCTAGTGATTTTGACAGGCTGCAGCCAGAGGCCCATTCCACAAACCCGGTAGCGATATGTGAGCGTTTTCAACGCGAGGCTTGGTGGCTGTTGATCTTGGTGGAGTTTGTGTCCCTAGTTAGCAATTGCCCCTACGATTTGAGCGTAGTCGATGGGGCCCCCGCAAGATTGGACTAACAATTGCGTACCGAAGCCGCATTCCTTTGTCTCACTTCTATCCTCGGCTTCCCACTTCGTTCTTTATTGCGTAATATGACAGTTTGCCAATTTGCGGGAAGGGGTTCAGTCAAATAACGGTTGAGCGGTCCGAAGCTGATCCAACGCAGGGCAAGCAAGACTGAACAGACAGAGCCAATCATTTCGGCCCCATGCGCCTGCACGTTCTTGTTTTTTCCACCTCTGCAAATGGTTATCCTGAAAAGTTTTTCTGCCGACAGGAAGCAATCATTTGGAAATTAGTTTTAGCCAGAAGGAGGCGGTTTTTTTTCGTTAAAAAAGCGGAGTATACAGCGGGTTAGTTTTCATGAATAGCGACATAGATGTAGGGTAGGTCACGGAGATGGCGGCAAGGTTCGGGCAGGCTTTGCCGACGATATGGTGAGCTCTGACAAATATGATGGTTAACTTTGTATCTGAGATGAAACTCCGCCCGTGAGTATAACGCCCTTAAAACCAATAGACTTGGTCTAACTAGCAATGATACTGGAAGCAAGAGTTAATATTTCCTTAGGATAGCTCCTAATAGAGGAAGGTCTGATTCATCGTTCGATACCTGTCAAGTTCAACAGTTCGGTTTTGGGAATCAGGACATTACCACCCCGGCGGCAGAGAGATAGATACAGGCCTGGAGTTTCCTTTGAAATTGATCTTCAGCTGTTCAAGCCAATAGTGTTCCATTAGATCAACAAAATCAGTGGCTATTCTGCCGCTCAGGTGGCCGACAGTCCGACCGAGTTGACCCGGGTGCAATTGACGGCCATTCATTCGACACACATAAGTTGCTAGCGTGAATCACGTCCCCAATGCCGTGCAAGAGTGGGCGAAGCGTCACGTCGGCCAGCGCTAGCAGCCTATTGTTGTCCGCAAATGCCCTATTCAGGACCAAGAGGGCCTCCCCATTGTTCGGGCGTTCTCTAGTTCCCCTCATCTCAATCACAGTCCTCCACCCTCTTTCCGCCGCCTTTGAACGCAGCATCACCACAACACGGCATCTCCCATATGTTGATTCCGTTTCTATCACTTTCCTCCCATAGATGCCTTGAACCGCATCTCATTATGTCGACTCAGAGGGCTTCCCGATTCGCCGCCAACACCGGTGAGGCTGTAACTGGGGCGAACAGTAGTGGTCAAGCACCCAACCGAGGAATTGGCAAACGGAAACAGCATTCTTCAGCTATGGATTCTGCAGAGAAACCAACGCTCTCCGAAAAGAAGCCTCGCATAACCGACAAGGCTGAGGTGAAAGAGAGCGAACCGGTTAAGACTCCAAAAAAATGTGAGGCCAAGGATAACTACGAACATCCTAAGCCGTTTGTAAGTGTGGCACTGGACAGCTTCTCCTCATCCACCTATGCACTTATCGGGTTTTCTTTCTAAAATATTTTAGTTTCATGACAAGGAAGCGCTTGCAGAAGCGAATAGGAGAATCAAAACATCCCAATATCTGGAATATAATCGCCTGGATGACAACCAATGGACCGACTTGGCCTCGCATATCGAATCCTTCTGCACCGAATACTTCAACGACCTTTCTTGGGATGCGCTCAGTGCACCTACCCAAATCAAGTTCAACAGTTGGGCCCCCGATGCCCGTCGACTATTTAATTCCAAATTTTTCACGACTTCACCCTCATCACACTTCTTCCAATCGTGGATTTGGCGCATTCTTGACGAATACATGTTTACCAAAAAACCCCATCACCGCATCAAATGGAAGAATACATTCTCCAAGCTTCACAATGACCTTCGACTCCATCTTCTTGGTATGATGCTTACGGCTTCCTTTGTCACCCCCAGGACTAACCTTCACAGATAACGATCCTGGTCTTCCCCAGATGGTCGGCATCACAGAGATGTGGCATCACTGGAACTGGGCCGCCAGCGCTTTGTTTGGGGCTTCTGTAAGGAGAGATCCAGCCGGTGTGGAGTACGGAATTGACTCCAAGTCGGTTGAAGAGATGCTTCGGGAAGAGTTGAACCTCTACTTCCCGGAATCTCTTGACAAGGATGAAGGAAATTCACTCATGTCTTTGATTGAAAGTGCGGTTGAACTGGAAAGAACAATAAGCGTCTCATTTGCCGATGTGCGCCATCGATTTTGCGACCCTGATACTAAGAGACCTTACGGGTTTCCTTACAATCCAAACGACATGGATGTGGCTTACGGCCTTGGCCATGGACAGTACTCTGCTGTGGATAAGCCCGTCGAACTAATTGTAGTACCTGCAGTAGAATGGCGTGGAGAGGCCGGATATTCCTACGATAAGGTGGACAGAGGATTTAAGATGCGGGTCGTCCCTCGACTCGATGAGTGGGATGATCAGGAAGATGAAAAGGGGAGTGGGGAGGATGACAAAGATGACGGTCACGACGAGGACGGCGAGAATGATGATGGAAACGCTGAGGAGGATGACCATACTAACGTGGGCGGGGTGGAGGGCGATGACGCACAATGCAATCTTGTTAAGACCAAGTCGAAGGCCAAATGAGCCGACAGATGGACAGTACTTCGCTTCTATTTCACTCTCTAATACATGGCTCCGCTTTCGTTCTATATTTAGCATTTCCCATTTAATTTGTTTCTCCAAGTAGTGGAGATCAATGTGGTAACTTGTGCACTTCTCCACACATCTATCTCTTCCAGAAAACGTGAATGTTACAACTTGCAACTAACCGGTTGCACTTTTTTCCTAGCCGGTACGATAAGTATCTCTTGGGTTACATAAATGCCCTTTTCTTAAACCTTTGTGTCCCTAAGGAAGAGAAAATAATTAATTTACCAAGAATTCAATACGAATGACCATGATAAATGAAGAATGTGACTGGATAGCCAAGAGTAATCGTAGAATCCAAGTTACCGGTGCGAAGTGCGGCTTGGATCTGCGAGTTGAGCTCAGAACTCAAGACTCCTGTACTTGGCAGAGGTTAGAAACAACTTGAGATAAAATGGTAAATAGGTAAGAATGTCATATGGGCATGTGTCGCAAAATAATGTTGGGAACTGATCAGACAGGAACAGCGATTCTCAGACATACGACGTCATATGCATGGGCTCTGACGGAGATAACCGATGAAGGCTCGGGATTAGCGAACAGTTCTAGCTACCGGCGATGTTTTCTGGAATGGATTACGTCTAGGGTTGTCAAAATCCGAAGCCGAGGTGAGGTATACGTTCTAGACTCTGATATAAGCACACATTAATACGCTGTGTTTATTAGTTATCACTTGGTCAGCTACAGGGCAATTGTACCATGGTGATTTGATGCCCCCCTGAAGATCAGCATCCAAATCATGCCGAGATGATGGAATGTGCCGCGACTCGTGGACAGCGCATAAATGCGCCGATGAGTAACAGCAACACAGTGGCAGTCGAGAGTGAGAGCGCACAGATAGATATTGCGATATATGCAACTCGGAAGCAATTGCGTGCTTATGTTTATGTGGTCGACATTATCCGAGCACACGGTCCCTGGATTCATCAACGGCAGCCTGAGAAAACCTTGACCGTTCCCAAACATTATCTTCTCCAATGGTGGCCACCACGAGGACGAGACCCCGGATTTGGGCCGCCGCTATGACCTTTTTGGAGGCCTTGACATGTGTCTGAAGTGCCGTTTTCCCCATCCGACAAATCGGCAGGGCCGGGGAGTCGGTCCCACGGGGATTGGCTTCGGCTAGCCTGCACACTAATGACGACCAGAACCCACCGGCGGGCATGTCATCGCGTTGAGGCGGCAGGGCCTGTCACCAATAATTCTCGGCTATGTAATTATTAGGCTTTACGAGTGGCGATCCTGGGCTGATAATTGAGCGCTAGCCGGGCCATGGGAAAATCATATATGGACCCCAATTCTCGAGATGGCTTGTGCGTATGGAATGTTGCCTTTGCGCCCGCCCCCGTCCGTCGTGTGATGTTGCAAACAGAACGCCGCCACGAACCTGTGCCTACACGACGAGATATGACATTTTGACAGGCCTCTCTTTCGCCAAAGAAACATTTCTGGATTGATGCATCCCAATACGCTTCTTCACCGGGAAGGTGCAAAAGCGGCTGACCACTTTGGTGGGCGCAGAGGGTCATCCTCATTCGATGCCGGCCACGTCCTCGGCAAAGGAAACAAGGGCTCGCCAGCGCGATGGCGCATGATGGGCAACACTTCGCCAGAGACATACATACAGTCAAAGTCGTCACACAAATCATCGTTGCATTTATAAGCATAGCATTCTACAACGTGCTCGAGCTGAACTTTTCCATCTTCGGCACCTTTAAGAAGCGACAGGGCCTTTACTTTTGGAGCTTCCTCGTCACAACATGGGGGATCGCGCTCAACGCCATTGGCTACCTTTTAAAGCACCTTTCTCTGACGCCGATCGGCAGTTTGTACTCTACGTTGATCCTCATAGGATGGTGCTCAATGGTGACTGGCCAGTCGGTCTTGTTATATTCACGGCTGCACCTTGTGACACAGAACACGACGGCTCTGCGGGCCATTCTCATCATGATCATTACCAATGCATGTCTTATGCACCCTCCGATCATTGTTCTGGTCTACGGCTCAAATTCGGACAATCCAGGTCCTTTTATCCACCCGTATGAGATTTTTGAGAAGCTGCAGTTGAGCATCTTCTTCATCCAGGAGACCATTATATCTCTCTTCTACATCTGGGAGACTACCGACCTCCTAAAATCACAGGTAGACATACGCGGCAGAAATAGGTCAAAAACAGTCATGAACCATCTAATCTACGTCAACGTCATCGTCATTATACTCAACATTAGCGTCGTTTCTCTCGAATTTGCAAACTACTATGACCTGCAAACTGCCTACAAGCCGCTGGTGTACAGTATAAAATTGAAGATGGAGTTTAGCATTCTCAATCGACTGGTGGAATTGACCCGAGGTTCATCGCGAGGCAGCATATACACCCCCCATCTCAGTAATCTGACAGCTGGGGTGGTATTGGACGCAACCGTGGGGGACGAAGGAGGCAGTTCAAGATGTGTTGGCCGCGATTCATGCGAGATACGTGTTATCGGGGGAGGGAATGATGCGGATCTGAATCGCAGTGCCACGGTCGTAAATGATCGCTGAGATCAATGGCGAGTGTACAATAAGCCGGACGAGGCGAATACCAAAAAGGTTATGCATTATGAAACAACATTGAACTTCTCTAAAACAATTAGATGGCAATGTTACTGTTCCTTATCTGTGTCGAGTCACCGACCGGAGGATCTGGGTCGTCCAGTGGGCTCGGTGGAGAGATACCATAATACACACAAAGAATTGAAGAACATGCGCGAGCTTTTGGAACAATTGTTGGACGCTGAGGACAATACGTCGACAGAAGAGCCATGACGGCCATCCAAGGTCAGGAATATTTTGGGAATGATTGATGCTTATCGTAGAACTCGCACGCTTTCTTCTGCATTAAACATTGTCTAGAAATCAGTCTTGATCTAGGATGGTTGATGTGATTTCCTTTTCCGTCAATTCATCAAACCACTTGCCCGTCTTGTTGCACCAAAACTCAGGAGTCATATGGGCCGTATTATTGG
>NAGG01001604.1:0-14980 GCA_003031705.1 Calonectria naviculata
AAAATAATAAAAAAAAATTAATAGGTAATATAGTTTAGAAAAAGAAAGTTTAGGTATTATATATAGGATTTTTAGGAAGGTAAGTAAGTATAATATATAGATTATATATAATTATATATTAATATTATAAGGTATAACTTATAAATTATATATAATACTATATAAGTAATTATAACTAATATATTTAAATTAATTTATATTAAAATATATACTAGACTAAATTTAATTCTAAGTACACTCTATAATAAAGGTTAAGTTATATTAAATTAATCCTAGCAGTTAGATAATATAGGGGGGTCAATGGTTAGCTTATATGTAGTCTCGGGATTCACGTGGGACATTTGCCCGTCGAGAATTTGGCAATTACGTGGGCCAAGCTACATTTGACCGCTCTTTAAGCGCCTTGTTCAGTAATCAAGAATTCAGGTGCTTTCTATTGTATTTCTTTTCTTTTTCTCATTTTCTTTTTCAGTTCGCCTTCTTATGCTGTGCAGCTGCTACGATCGGGACTCATACATTGTACGTGGCTCCGGGAGCATTGGTTCAGGAAAAAGTAGCTATTTCCCGGTGCCATGCCAGAGAAGCAACGAAGTCACGGCTTGTGAAGGTGTGTTTAATGTATGCATTAGCTCCATTCTATTAAAACCAACCACGTCGGCCAAAGATTGCCCGATTTGTCCAAAATCGCATTGTGGCGAATGGACTGTACCCATGCGCCCGTATGCAAGGTCCCCCCCAACCACAAAGGCTGCTCACACCGTACTGAACGCTTTGCTACAAAATAAATCCTTTGATGATTGGATGTGTTTACTAGAATTTAGCCACTGAAGTATATTTTCACATCCCAATATGCTTGTGGTTTAGCAACGTCCCTGAAGGCGAAAATTAAGTCAAGGTACACGATGGCTGTAGGAATCGCAGCGGCGCAGCAGGGCTTTGATTGCGTGGGATTAATTCACTGCGGGTATTATTCAAGCCTGGTGGCGGGCATTTGAATAGTAATCAGATTAATCAAATGCCTCGTGCCTTCTTATCCATCCGTATCTTGCATCTTTCGTCCATGTGGGGATATGGCAACCAGGGGCGAATTACCAATATGCTTAGGAAGCGCCACCCAGCTGAGTTTGCTAGTTCCAGCCTTCGTTATCACATAAGAATTGGTCCGAGTGCTTTTGGATAATTCAGCCGGCCTTGTTGATCCTTCCTGTTCCTTTAAAAGTTCGACTTCGGTGCTAGCCAGGGCTCTCTTCTGTCATAATATTCTTCTATATTTTGGAGGTGACCAATTTCATCACGTAAATTATCACTATGGAGAACTATGCAGTTAGGATTGTTAGTCCCGGCAATGCCCGGGTCATGAACGTTCCTGTCCCAACTTTGCCTGCTGAAGATTACATACTAGTCAGGACTACAGCAGTGGCACTCAACCCTACGGACTGGAAACACGTGGCCATGGCCGATAAAATTGGCTGCGTTGGTACGCAAGTAGGCTGTGACTATGCAGGCATAGTTGAACACGTTGGTTCCAAGGTCACCAAAGCGTTCAAGAAGGGAGATCGCATCTGCGGGCCCGTCAATGGATCGTATGTCAACCCCGAAAAAGCCCCTTCATTCAACCGGTTCATATTCAACCTGACCCAGATGACACAACATGTATGTGATAATCGAAGACAGCTGCTAACATCATGATTGAAGGAATGGAGCGGGAGCGACAGACGGCAGTTTTGCAAGGTATATCTGTGTTAAGGGCGATTTGCAAATCCAGATACCGGACAACATCCCCGACGAGCAAGCGGCAACTCTTGGCATTGCTATAACTACTATTGTATGACGATTTACTTCATATCCCTGGGCACTTGTGTGCTTTCTGTCCACTGGCTAATATTAGTATAGGGACAAGGCCTGTACCAAAATCTCAAACTCCCCCTACCGAATTCAGCGGCCGAGTCGCGTACCCCGATTTTGATATACGGCGGGAGCACCGCCATGGGCATCTTTGGAATCCAATTTGCAAAGCTGTCTGGGTACGAGGTGATTACTACCTCTTCGCCGCACAACTTCGATTACTTGAAATCCCTGGGCGCCGATGCACTGTTTAATTACAAGTCCTCCACATGTGCTGAAGACATCTATACTCACACGCGTGGTCATCTGACTCTTGCATGGGATTGTCAATCTTCCGAAGAATCAGCACTTCTTTGCGCAAAAGCTCTCTCCAAGAAACAGCCTGGCAAGATTGGGACTCTGATGGCGGTTCAGGGAGACAAGGCCAAGCAGGTCAACCCCCGCGTCAGCTTCAAGTCCAGCTTATACTACACCGTGTTTGGTGAACCATTCGTGTTTCTGGAACAACTTCCGGTTATTCCAGAAAACTTTGAGTTTGGCAAAGTCTTCTGGGAGCTGTCAGCCAGTTTACTAGCAAGTGGCAAAATCCAACCCATACGCACCATTGTAAATTACGGAGGGGAGGGTCTCCAAGGAGTGATTGGGGGTCTTGAGCACCTGAAACAGGGAAACATAAGTGGCGCTAAATTGGTCTACACAATTTAGCTACGGGAACCATGCAATAGACAAGCCCAAAGCACCTAGTTCAAAGTAGTCAGCAAGAAATTGACCACGTCATTTAAAATTTGTATATTCCCGTCGCTAGGGCCATGGCAGAAATTCACCACGCTCTGGCCTTTTTATAAAAGAACGAAACAAGGATTTTTATTTGAGAATGGCTAAATAGTGTTTCCGGGGCATAAATTGGATGTGCCAAGAGCGTAGGTTCAATGTCTGTCTGGGCGGGGCAAGCAACTCGAGGCGACCCAACAAATCGAGTCTGGGACACCCTTGTCTATTGTCTGGCCCTACTTCGGTTTGTTCCGAACTAGTCTATTTCCAAGTGTGAGCGAGAAACTATGCAGACAGCCCCATCCCGGCGGGATACCCGAGTCAAGGCGCCTCTTGAACTAATTATTAGCGTGATAGAGGAGCATTGTTCTGCTGTTGAGTATTAACCCCTGTCTGCACCAAATTCCACCTTTCTAAAAGATAAGGTTTCAAGAAATGATTGGCATAGTTGGTAGCTGGGCGGTAAGACGCACAGTCAGCGGCTTGGTTCATACCCTTATAATTAGGCAAGCTTCAGGTTAAAATGAGATGTTGTGGCCATGAGTGATGAATCTTGGAGATGGACTAAATATTTGCTCCCCTGAAAACTCAGATTTTGATTCAAAAGGAGGCGATGATTAAAGCGGGATCTTAGATTAGTGCCTAGTTTATCTAGTCTGGGATAAGCGAGGAGGCGCTGGGAGAGAATCTTAGAAATACGAAGATGTCACTGTTGAAACGCGGCTAAAGACTACAGAGAGCCTTGACGTGAGGGCATTCAGAGCCAAGGCTCGCGATATGCAAGATTAACCGCCTTTGAGCTTGTCAATAACTTGGTCCCTCTCAATCTACTCCTCCAAACCAACATTAAGCATAGCAGAAGCTAGGCTATCTAGAGAGTGACCTTGAAGATATTCCTTCAGGGACCTATGACTCAGATGAGGATACAAAGATGATTCGGTTGAGCCCAGAAGGAACTGGCCATTCAGAATATAGTACTGATAAAACCTTCAGCGGGAAAAGAAAATAGTAAGCTTCGTGCTATCAGATTGACCGGAGAAGGCCTGACTTACAATGGCATCCAGGATTGACCGTCCTGAGGGTTTGCGGTTGATACTTGCTTCATTTGTGTTTTCAAGTCTACCAAAGTACCAAGCTGATTGAGCTTGGGCTGCTGGTGGTAGACCTGCTCGAAAATGTCGATAATTTGCCGGATGCTTTTTCTGTCTCCGATGACTGGCATTGGTCAGTTTCCAGTCTCATAAAAATGATAATACTCCCAAATAAGAAAATAAACTCACACTTTTGGATACTAATAGCTGACTGATCAATGGCAAGCTCGGCAACGAATTCTGCAGCGTTTTCGTAGCTTGTAAGTTCCTAAACCTTATCCCCAGTGCCCCAAAAGGACAGAGATAGGTCTTTATGGTTCCAAATTCCGAACCAAGAAAAGAAGAAAGTATCAAGAAATGCGCCAATTATTGTATGGATGCCCTGAATCTTCTTGCTGTGAAGATATTTGTGTATTTTCTTTATTGGGTCTTTGGCAGGAAGCTGGCTATACTCTAGCTTGGTGTAGTTGCTAGTGTAGTTGCTTGCCATAAAATGATGAGTACCCGCTTTCTTGGCTATATCTATTAGCAGCTTCTGACCCTTAATTATTAGTGTATTGTCGCCTATGTAGGTCGAAATGATAGTATTAGCTCTAGCTACCAGATGATGTAGAGCAGAAGTGTCTTGAGCGCTGCCTTTGATGACTTTGAAGGCTGGAGAAGACCGGATATAAGCTGGAAGTTTTGATTTGTCTCTCACCAAGCCTCTGATCTGGAGACCAGGCTTCTTGAGTAGTTCTCTTACGAGGACTCGACCAAATCTTCCAGACGCTCCGGCGATGGCAATGACTCGCGACATGATTTTGGTCCTAGGACAAAAGTTCCCGGTACGTAATAAAGGATCAATATCAAAGAGGTAGATGGGGAGAAAGACTAACACGGGCAAGAAAAAATTCGAATTGAGCACTGAAGGATCTTGAGTAACCTTTATTGCCATTATCCCTGGCCTAGACTGTGGCCACAAATCATATTTAAGATACATAGCGGAATCTCGGGAATATGGAGGGAGCCTCCGGGTTTTCGGATTTTGAGACACATAACGTTTCGCTCGGGAGTCGGCCTTTTGCTAGGAGGAATCAATGTTTTCATGGATTACGATTTGATAGTACCTTCGCCAAGGCATTCACCTGTCTTATATTATTACATGAATAACGATATTTACAATCACCATTTACTGGACCAGTGGCACTCCGTGTCAGATTTGAGGGGCGCCTGGCTCGTGGCATCTGGAATACGATAGAAATGCATACTTGGCGGGAACTTTTACTGGCATGGTAGTTGGAGTGATGCAATTGAACTGAGATGACCACAATTTGAATATGCCATCGGTCGGATGGGAGGCTCCTATCATCCATATTGGAGATTAACACGGGGTTTGTGGCCCTGTGTGGATGCCACCAACAGCTAGATGTTTCTAATCCATTGAATACCTCAACCTTACCGCTGGTGGCCCTATGAGACCAACGGTACCCGACGGCATATGGGCGGTGTGAGTGACGCAAACGCTTGGTCATGAAGCTTGAACCGATGCAGCGCGCGGGACATGACAAATTTGCCCCCATAATCATAACGTGGCTGGGGTGTTCTACGCCGTGCACAGATTTCTTGGTTCAACGCGCCGAGCGACGTTCTCACTGTGGCTTCATTAGGCTCATTTTAGCGCTTTGAAACAAGGACACGGCCAGGCGCTTCAAATTCCCATTTCAGGACATGGCCTCTTTCTTGTCTCCCGAGCGGAGAGAGAGTTCCAATTGGTTCCAAGCCCCATGGGGACCCCAGACCACTCCCAGTCGGAGCCGACGTGGATGGGAGTGTGGAGAGAGGAGGCGGCACGACACCATCAAGGCAGCATGCATCAGCTATCTATATAAGTCCAAGATGTGATCTTGGCCTGGAATCCATCCCAGATTTGTTCATTATACCCAGAAACAAAACATTATTGTCTTGCCAGCTCCTCAATCTACCTCGCCATGTCATCATCACCCCCAGGCGAAACCGTTGACGCGGTCAAGGCTGCCGATGCTGATGTCAGCCACATAGACAACATTGATCAACAGATCGGCCACCTGGCCAACCTGGAAGATCACAACACCGGTAAAATCGAGGCCATCAAGAAGGCCCCAAAGACGTTTTTCTGGTGCATTTATGCGGCTTGGTGCCTCATTTTGTCGAGTTTTGAAAATGTTGCTGGCGGCAATGTGATTGGAATCCCTCAATTCCGCAGAGATTTCGGACATGAGTACGATGGCGACTACGTCTTGGATGGAGACTGGCAGAGTGCTATAAATGGAGCGCCTGTTGCAGCGTAAGTGGCCCCTATTCCCATGGCTCTGGCGTACCGCTTTTAAACGTGATACTGAGTTGGTGCAGTGTTGCTATTGGAACACTGGGAGCTGCCTGGCTGGCTGACAAGATTGGCCGCAAGTATATGCTCTTGGTGGGGTATCTTATTAGCTATGTAGGTATCACACTCGAGGTTGTTGCGACATCGATCGAGCTCTTTTTTATTGGAAAGTGCATCAATGGCCTGGCCATTGGTATCTATACATCGGTCGCTGTTTCTTACGTTGGAGAGGTATGTGTAAAACAATCATTGCATCCATTGTAAAATCCAAACCTGACATGGGATTCTTTCAAGATTGCCCCCTTGGCGCTGCGTGGTATTATGACCGCCGTCTGCGCATTCGCCTTCACCTTCGGACCATTTATTGCCTCGCTTATCATGAACTATACCTCGGATACCAACAGCCGATGGGCTTACCGGGCCTTGTTTTGCTCCCAGTATGGCTTTGCGGCTGTCGGAACGGTCTTGTGGATATTTATGCCCGAGTCGCCGTGGTGGCTCCTTAGCCAGGATAAGCAAGCCGCCGCTGAAAAGGCTTTGCGGTCTTTGGGCGTGTCCGAGGAAGACATCCCAAAGCGGATGGCCAACATCAAAACCACCCTCGCAAAGGTCCGTCAAGAAACTGAAGGGGTAACCTACCTTGAGTGCTTTAGGCTCAGCAATCTGCGTCGAACCATCATCTCAATCGCTCCCCTGTCCATTCAGGCACTTTGTGGTGTCACTTTTATCGGAAACTACTTTACATACTATGCCCAGCTTGCTGGCTATAGCACCAAGGAGTCATTCCACCTCCAAATCGCACAGCAAACCCTGAGCATGTTTGGCAACATGATCTCGTGGTTCCTTATTGACCGCGTAGGGCGTCGCGACCTTACATTCTGGGGTCTTGTTGGACTCACAGCTTTGTTGATGCTCACCGGAGGCCTTGCTACCCGCACAGACACCCCGTCCATCAAAGGCGTAGTTGCTCTCGAGCTGGTCTATGTGTGGTGGTATAACCTAACGATCGGGGCCACTGCTTATGCTCTCCTCGCGGAAACCTCGACAGCTCGGCTCCGGGTCAAGTCTGTTGCTATTGGAGTGGCATTGCAGAATGGTCTCTTTACCATGTGGGCGTTTGTCCTCCCTTATATATTTAATCCTGATCAGGCCAATCTGGGTGCTAAAACAGCCTTTATTTTCGGCGGACTGTCCGTGTTTTGTATGGTCTACATCTGGTTCTACCAACCAGAAACAGCTGGACGTAGCTACGAGGAGTTGGATGAGATGTTTATGAAAAAGGTGCCAGCCAGAAATTTCAAGACATACAAGACCGACGCCGAGCTTCATGGAGAGGCTGCGCTTCAAGACGCGAAGAAAATTTGAAGGATTCGGTGGAAGATTTGTACAGAAGCTAGTTGTGCAAAACCATTCAATAGGAAGACCACAAGCGCAAGCACGAATGGATTGGGCTTCAATAACGCCTTCAGATATCCCCCAAGAATATATAGCAATTTATCCAAAACATCAGCTCACTTGCCAATTAACCAAGTTGAAATGTAAAAATATCGCTTCCCACTTTGTTCTGATAGACTATGGTTAGGACTCTGAAATGATGTGGTGCTGGAATGACTTTGTTCCGTCTCATTAGCATATAATACCGCACGGTGAGGTGAGAGAATCAGGGAGCATTAACCCAGTCATATTCACCTTACTCTACTACACGCCTCTTTATTTGATAGGCCGTGTTGATTTTCATACAAGCCAGGCATGAGATGGAATTACGGCGCATATGATTCCGTCAGGGCGCGGTTGAAGATTCCCGAACGAGCCTCGCTTTGGCCCTGAATTCTCGCTGCACGGCATGGTAGATGACAGCGATACGCCCCAGTCCCAGGAACTAGCAGAACAACGAGTCAAATCTGCTAGCCGTTTGGCCTGTTTAGTATGCTATGCCCAACTTCGCAGTAGCACCGGCTCCGCGGGCACGCCGACAGTGCTCCACGCGTTGTCAAACATGGGCCATCTGCAAATCGCGTATCACATGCTGCTTGAGGAAAGGGCCTGTCTTGGCTATACGCGGTACTAGGGTGTGGGGGCGCTAGGACAGACAGCACACTGCCTGATGGCTCCATCCCTCAATCCGCGCTGCCTCGTGGGATGTTCATGGAGCGTTTTTAGCAGGAAGCCGAGACGGTGGGTACCGCTCAGAAGGTCCATCCGCCTAGAGGTTTATTCATAGAGTTTCGCGCAGACGCCTGCTAACGAAGGCTAGACCCAGCAGTGTAGCTCGAGGCACTATCTGAGTTGATCTCAGATTATCCCTTTAAGTGTCGTAAGCCTCCACCCTGGTCGTGCGCCCCACATTACCCCAGCAAAAGCAAAGTGACCTCGAGTGACATCAGCGATGAGGGGAATCAAAAGCACCTGTTTTACTATGTAATTATTTTGTAAATTACAATAGATTCCCAACAGACCTCTAGCCAGGCTCTAAATAAGTATGACAATAACAGCTTCATCTCTCTCAATAAGAGCCGCCGCGAGCACCCGGCCGATAACATATACCAGCCAACAAAGGCACCAATTTATGACCGCGGCTATAGCTTCAGCCCACTAAGCTTGCTAGCCCGGGCCCCTAAAATAGCAGCCTTGCCGCTAGACCCACTATCACTATTCCAGGAATTTATCTTTATTTCCCTAGTTAAAAGCTAGATTAAATATACTAATAGCTAGATTAATTAGTTACTTAAGGAGTTAGGTAGCCACCGCCTTAAGCCGCTATCATAGCTAAAGAAGTGAAAACTAATCTTTATTGCAGAAATCTATATATGGCTTGTGATTATGATTTATATAAGAATTAATAGGCTACCTAAGATCAAGGATTATTAAAAGACTTTCTATATCGGGGAGGAAGGCTCTAACCATCCAATTACCCAGTAAATACCTTATAATTAGTTCTAGCTCTTATTATAGTACCTATATATATTTGACCGCATAATAATCTAAGTAGCTATTAGCAATAGCTCTTACAGCCGCATCTTTAGCCAGGTCAATAACTAGTCTGAACACATACAACACACATCCACAGCTTTCTTCAAGCCAGGCACAAATATCACTGTGGATAAGTATATAGCCCGCTTCCTAGGGAGATTAACAGAGACTATAACCATCCCTAATAAACCTATTCCAATCGGCTTTAAAGAGTGGGTTGTAGGCCAAGGAGGCTATTTCCTTAGGTGGATTTGGCACAGGCCCGGTCGGAAGTTCGGGCCCGTTGGAACAGCCCGGGTCAGGCCAGCCTACCGGCAACGGTCATCACAAATACGGCGGCAGCGGCAGCAGCGGCGGCAGCGGCAGCTATCTCCTAACCAAAGAGTCATCTATCTCAACCCGACTCAAAGCGTGGTTGTTGCCTTAGTAAATAAGCTACTAAAGGCTACATATCACGTATTCATAGATAACCTTTTCTCTTTAGCTAATCTCTTTCGTTGGCTGTGGCAGCTAGGCCACGGAGCCATAGGCATAGCCCGCCAAAACTGCGGTCTTTATGATAAGCTAGTCAAGCTCAAACAGGCCAATAATACCGCTGCCAGCAGCCTCTAATTTAATAAGGTAGAGGCTATCCCGACCCCTAATAACTTAGTCAATTAAATAGCGTGGAAAGACAATGCCCTTGTGTTATTTCTATCCACTATCTTCAAAGGCACTGAACAAATTAACTATAAGCGAAAAAGACCAACAGCCATAAAAACAGCAACACAGCCAATACAGGCGTTTTTTAGCGATAAGTCTGTCAAGCAGATTTTAATCCCGTCTATTGCAAATACCTATAACCACAAAATGAACAGTGTAGATAGAGGTAACCAAAGGCGAGCATATTGGAGCCCTACCCGCCATGCCCGAAGAGGCGGTTAGAAGGTTCTTGCGTAGGACTTTTTATTGGAAATAGCCCTTGAAAATACCTTTATTTTGCAACAAAAAGGGCAGCCAAATTAGAAGCCATTCACACAGCCAGAAGATTAGCGAAGATATATTGTAAATAGCCTCACATCAAAATACAGGCCTGCTACTAAATCAAGAAAAAGGCTTCGGCCTGGGGACAAAATTACAGCTATTTCACAGCATAAACTTGTCCGCAAGGGAAAATCGGAATGCAAGGCATGTAAGGGCTTTCGTCTAGGTCAGCCGAAGCCACAACAGCGGCCCTTAGCTGAAGTTAGTAGCAATAGGCATCGGGCGCCGCAGTCACGATATCGCTGTGAACAGTGCAATGTAGCTTTATGTAGCGTGGGCAATTGCTGGGACATCTATCACCATATAATTAGTTAGGAAAACAATGTACCTTTGATTTCCTACTCTATGATTGGCTGCACATCCCTGGACCCGACCAGGGTGGAGGCTTACGACACTTAAAGGGATGCATTGCGTAATCGACTAAGCCTTGGCGTTGGTTGCCAGGCAAGGCGTTAGAAACATCATCGCTTGCTAGAAGAAATAAAAAAGAGTTTTTTTTTTCTCGCCATGACACTTGTTCACTAATCAATGTCCCAAATCACTTTCGCCCGTGATTGAGCATCGGAGGCTGAGCCGATCCCTGCAGGTGGATATGTTTCGGCCTGCGCTATGTCCCAAAAAGGAAATGATGGTGACAGCCAGCCTCGCGCGGAGATCAAAGCTCACAGAGTCACAGGGTCATGCCCCGGCGCGGGAGCCAAGCGGTTAATTAGTGGGACCATGGCTCGGCCCCAATGCCCTGCCGAGTAGGATGGCTTAGCTAAGAGGACGGGCGAAGATCACAGAGCCTCCCCCCTTCATCTAGTAACATCCGGGCGTATTCCCTGTCAGACGCCTAATTTTTCATCTTATCAGAGTAATAATCAGCATCTGCCTTGGCAGGAAAAGCTGTTTCATGTCGCATTTGGCATAGTCTCTTGAAAAGATTGGGTGACCGTACACACTCCAACATTCGATGTCTGCTCAGCCAGGTGGTGCGTGAAGGTTCAGTTCAGGCTGAGACAAGCAAGCTGCTGGATTTACGGACCATCTAGTCAGACCTGCCCTACAAGGTAAATTCCATTGAGGACCTGCCTGGAAATTAGTGTATTTTGTCATTCCGCCACCCTATTATGTTGGGGAGATAGGAACAGGACCACCACCAAGCCCAGAAAAGCAGCTATTGAGCAGACCGGCTAGGTCTGCCTGACCCGAAGGGTCGGGGTTGAAAAGAGGGGAAAAAGGAAGCTTTATTTCTTTCTAGGCTAGCCGGATCAACCGGATCTCTTTTATCTAGGTCAGCTAGTCAGCTGACCTAGCTACCGTCATCTCATATTGCTTTTGGCTACCAGCCAAACCGGATATCAATAAAGCCGGGCCCCTAGCCCCAACACACTATACTCTGCTGTTGGGCGAGACAAAACATTGATGGAGAAAAGGTGGCAGCCATCTTTTTTTTTTTAATTCTTTCTTTCTTTTGAAGAAGAAGAAGAACAAGAAAAGAAAAAGAATATGTGTTTATCCATAGATCCAACATTTTGTTCACCATATGCTAATAGAGTATCGAGCATCCAAACCACATTCCATCCTTTAATTCTAGCCGAAATTGGATAGTCATGTGTAATTACAATATTCACTGTCCAAATGTTCCTTTGCAAAAGTCTTCTCCTACATAACGCCCTCTTCAGGTCTGTTCTGGATTTTTCTTAAAACCTTTACCGCTTCAGAGCCGTAGACACAACGCTCCCGGATCCTTTTGCCATACAGATAGAACACAAGTGGACAGGGAAGGCAAGCAAGGGAAAGAAACGCCGGAATAGACGTTGCCCATTGGTTACCGAGATTCTGATACATCTTAGAAGTAAAAAGAGGAAAGGCCGCCCCAAACAATGATCGAATGACAGAATTAGCAGCCAGGACTGACGCAGTGTATATGACGTCTGCTTTGGTTAGTATAGATGGCCTACTTTGATAGAGAAAACTCGCTCACAGGAATCGACCAGGTAATTGATTAGTGATGCAAATACCAATACAAGCCCGGCACCATAAAAGACCGAGCCAGCAATGGGAACAATCCAGTGAATACTCGGGTATGTTGTCCATGCGAACCAGAACATTCCGAGCGGAATTGAAATAGCTCCAATGATTGCTGGGGGGAGGCGAGCCTCTGGTGGAGGGATTTCTCTTTTGCCTTCGGAAATTAGCGGAGTGTGGTGTCTGTTATAGAATACAGCGCCAGCCGTTGCCAGGACCACTCCAACTGCAATGCCAATAAAGGAGAGACCGCCAATCCCGGGACTCCATCCTCTGCCAGCTTGAAAAACGACGGGAAAAGCAGCAAAGCACATATAGAGGATACCGTATATTAATGCCATGTAGAGAGAGGTTAATAGAACAATGGGTTCTTTGAAGAGCATAATCCAGGGGCGTGACAAGGCAATCTTGAATTCACCACTCATTGTTATTGGGGGCTTTCCCAAATCTAGTACTGAGATATAGGGTTTGATGTTCCTGCGAGAAAGGGCCTCTGCTCTTCGACGGAGGAGAATAGGAGCATACGTCTCCGGAACCGCTGCTGTAATAACGATCCAAAGAGTGCCCGTGAAAATGGCCATAAGACCGTGAAGCCAACGCCAGCCTTTAGTTTGCCCAAGAAAGCCGCCTACGATGGGACCTATACCGAGAAGTTAGTTATCAATATTTGCATGTGAATGAGCCCAATATCTCACCGATTGCTGGACCCATAAATGGCGCCATAGCAAAAATGGTAGTGGCAATGCCCAGCTCTGAGGCTTCAAACATGTCGGCCATCACCCCAGCTGAATTCGTGAGACTCGATGCACCAAAAGAGCCCGCAATGAAACGGAATATTAGAAGGCTTTCGATTGAAGAAGCATTGGCGGCAACGGCATTAAAAATTGTCATCACCATAAATGTAATGGTGAAGATGACTTGCCGACAGTAAAGCTCTGAAAGAGGGGCCCAGAATAGGGGTCCAATGGCAAAGCCAAGGACAAAGAGTGAGACACCCAACACTGCCACCTCTCTAGATACCTCGAATTCACGTCCTATATCGGAAATACTTGCTGAATATGCCGAGCTGACAAAAGTAACAGCTAGAGCTGATACTGCTTCCAGCACAGTGATAAACACCTTTTTCCATCTTGGGAACTCAAGAGGGTTGCGGGGATCACCTGGAAGAAAGTTCACCACGTAGGGGTCTGTCGTTGTACCAGAACCATTGTAAGAGTATTCAATTACAAGGGCACTCAAACCGGCTTGATCCAGAATAGCCTACCAATGGGAAACCGGATTGAGCTGAAAATCTGTGGCCGTGTTCGTCTCGGATGTGCCTGATGGCGCCAGGGAAGGCGCTTCAGAGGCCGACACCATACTGAGGTATCGTCAAGTAACAAGAGAAAAAAGAAATTGAAAAGTAAGGTAAATATTACGGGAAAAAAGGTCTGGTAGAGCGGTGTTGATAGGAGTTTTAAATGGTTGTTTGTTGATGCTCAATGCATGCAACTCTACCTGCACTACCTGGCCTAAAGATGGCCGGTGAATTAATAATCATGATAGTATGTGGAGTACTACAAACCCCAAACAACGCGTATTCCCATCTGTCTCTTCATTCCGCACAGGTAGAGAGATCCATTCTGCCCCGGGCGGTTTTTTTTATGAACCTAACAAGATTAAGATTAAGGTGGAATCACCCCAGCTCGGTAGCGCCGGGATTTTGTGAGCCAATCATATACAGGGGAACTTTGAAGCCCCGAAGCCCCGACATTCAAAAACCCGACATGGAAGCTGGCAACCTCCCTTACTCTCAACCTTTCCCCCACTAATTCCTCGTCTTTAACCTTGCTGCCGTTTATATTTCAAATCTCACTGTGTGATGCAATTGTGTGAACAAAGAAACCCGTGGTATATTTCTTTTGGTTACCCTTGACGCCTAATTACAATCTTTTTCCTTTCCCTAATGCCGATCTTCCTTGTAACCGTTTCTGTCCCTTTCCTTCCTAATCTATATTCTAGCTTGATCTTGTGATCTAGGCATTGGCCATGATAGCCCTTATTGTGGCTAATAGCTAATGAACCTATATTATATAATTTTACTATAGGTTATTTATTTTAAGCTATTAGAGAAATAGCTCTTATGCTAGTAATAAGGCTTATTTATTATTATCTAAGATTATCCTTAATATTCTTAAGGTAATTAATTTATTTAAAATAAATAAATATTTATTTTAAGATAATAATCTCTTTAAGAAAACCTTATATTTTAGCCTTATAAAGCTAATTAGATTTTTATTATATAAATAAAAAGAATTTAATATAATATTAAAAAGTAATTTTTTAAGATTTTTTTTAATAAATTTAAAAAAATATTTTATATTATTAAGAATAATATATTAATTAATATTTTTATATTAATCTTTATACTTATTAAGAGCCTTATTATTAATAATATTATTAATTAATTATAGGACTAAGCGAGGAATAGTAGTAGGGGTAATGGTAGTAGTAGGGGCGATAGCAGCGGCGGCGGCAGGAGCAGCGGCGGCGGCAGGAGCGGCGGGAGTAGGAGTGGCTATTGTTGTTATTGTTCTTTTGTGTGTGATTTATGTGTGTGTAAGTAGCTAGCTGTATGATGTGTGCTATTTGTGCTGCTGCTGGAGGGAAAAGGAAGAGCGAGTAAAGCTGGCTGTGGTAGCTATTTTATCTTGGCTGTTAATATTAAGGTTTTCCATAAGATTATCCAGAGGGTTAGTAGAGGCTATTGGAGATATTTGTGCTTTAAAGGTTATGGGTATTGTAGCCTGCTGTATAAAGTTCGTAGTGAAAAGCTAGTTGAGTCGGCTCAGGCAACCAGAGCTTGAGGATTACACATGAAGATATTTCAAATCTCATCACTACGACAAAACAACCACGAATTCCCGAACGAAACGCAGCTGCC
>NAGG01001605.1:0-17488 GCA_003031705.1 Calonectria naviculata
CCCTCCCCTCCAACCCTCCAAAAATGCACCACCAGCCTGTCAGGCGGGTGCTTCCCCCTCCTCCCCCCTGCCCCTCTGGGAAGGGGAAAAAAAAAAATTCGCCCTGGTCGCTAAAACCGGTGGAAGCCTACCCAAGCTGGGCCGATGCAAAATCGGCAGCTGCAGTGGGCAATTGGCTCACTGTCCTGGGGCTCCCCCCCCCCCTCTTTCTAGCCCTCTAACGCCCATTCAGCGCACAACGGTAAATTTCGCCAGCAATGCCTTCGCCGCAACGCAAAACTTCCACAAGCGACAAGCGGGGGGGTTCGCTTTTTTTTTTCCTTGAGCGACAGCGCACCGGTGGTCCAGCAGATGGGCCCAAAAACTGCCAACGTGCCCTAAGACCGATTTTCGGCAGCACCCCAGGGCCAGCGCTCCGAGACGCCTGGTCGCAAGGTCGATCCCCTCCTCCCACTCCCACATCACAGCAAGCCTCACTGCCCAAGCTCCCGTCTTCCGGGCCTTTCAGTGAACCCACTAGAATTCCACTGAGCCTCAAGCTTGGGGCAGCTTCAGCAGCTCACGCAGCACCTGGCCGCTCAACATGACAGCCATCCGCTACACCCAGGCTCAGGCGATGCTCTCGCCAGCACAACCACCTACATGGTCCCTTCCAACGTCGGCGGCACGTACTCGCCAGCCCACCTATTTCGGGTTGCAACATCTCTCGTGTCAATGAAATCACCGAGGCGCCGGGCACACAAAAACGGGAAGAGGACACTTCGGCCTTCGCCTCACACCTCACCTCACACCCACATGGTCTCAACTGGCCAGACCCGAGCATCTGCCAGCCCACTGCAAACCCACAGGCCCCCGACTGTCGCTGACTGGTCACTCACTGGCTGGCAGCCCACAGCCTCGGACACCCTAGGCTCTTCCGCCCCGTATTCCGCAGCCTACTACTGCTGCAGGAGCAGCCGTGGCATGGTACGGCGACGGTCAAGTTTGGTCACTGTGAGTGCCCTCGTCACGTCGCCATGTATACACTGCGTATTCGCCTATTGCCGATGCTCAAGCGATTCTGACATTAACTTGTCCATCTCCTCGTCTTCTGTCAGTTTTTGTGTGCATGCATTTCCAAAGTATTTTTTATGTTGGTGCATATCGAGTTTGCGCGCCCACGATGCCCAGAGACCCAAGCCGGGACCTCGCCAACCGGCGCGTTCTCGTCCTGATGCTTTAGCGATACCTCTGGAGGACTCTTGTAGAGGCAATTTTAGCGCCTTTGGTGATTGTGACTCCAGGGCGCTTAGGGAGATTGTGCAGCTGTCCACCGGATTCGATTGGGGCAGCGCTACCCAGGCCCAGTCGTCCAGTGTCACACTGGCCCTGCCCGTGTCCAATGCACTGCCAGCTCTGGCCTGCCCGGGCGGGGTCATTCCAGCACCTTCGCCCTCGACCTGTACATTTCAGCACGGCGCTGATCCAGGCTGATGTGCCGCTGCAAGCCAGAACCTGTGGTCCAGAGCTCTCCCGCTGTCTTGCACTTCTGGCTGCCGTCCCACAGCCCAGGCCACGTCCGCCCTGGGCCGCCTGAGGCTCTTGAGGCCCCCCAATCTTGGCTCCAGGCCGTCTTCCGGGCCACGTCCCGGCTGTCTGTCTGTCTGTCTGTCACACAGTGGCATCGGTCTTTAGGGCGGCGCCCGTCCCAACTCCGAGGGTATTGCCTGAAGGATGGATGGTTGTGTTTCTGAACGCTGGTGGCCACTGCGTCATGCACTCGCGTCTTCCCCTCACTTGCTCTGCTTCCCCAGAGCCCCAGGCGGATGCCAGCTCTCGCCATCGCCCGGACGATCGATCGGTGGAGGACTTCGGCGCGCCCAACTCACTACCAGACCCCAAATTCCGCCGCGTTTCTCGCCAGCCTGGAGCCATCCGTGAGAATGATGCGGAGCACAGATTTCAGACTGCCTCCGGAGCCCACTAAACAACACGCATTCAAACCACTCCCAGTATTCCACGAGCTCACTCAGCGCTCCCCAAACACCGTAACCAAGCGAAGACGCAGTGTCTGCATTAGAACAACCTTGATTACTACCTCAACAGCACGCCACACCTCGGTCTCTGAGGAAGCTGTATTTCAGAAAGCAGCCTTTCGACAACTTGTTGAAACCCGTCCAACATTAACACAAGCCAGAGCTCAGCTTGTTCAAAGTTACTCGTCCGACAGAAGATAGCGAGGCATCTGCCACACACATTCAAGTAGCTTCCCAACTTCCAGGGCTATATATGTGCGTAACATTTCTAGTAGGGCCGACCATGTAGGCACTATGTGCACAATCATTGTTGAATTTTTTACATGTTGCTCCCCTTAGATATCAAAGCATCTAGCTATGTGGCAAACTACGCATGAGACCAAGAAGGACAGTGTTCATGGGAGGAAAATAAGTAAATTCGAGAAGCAGATGTTGCCGCACTTGTGATTATGGTGTGCGTGTGTGTGCATGGGTTTTCTTCTTCCTTATTCTTTCATCTATTGCTTCTTTTTTCATTGAAGCCTGACGAAAACCTACCGACACTTGTTTGACCTCAGTCTCATAGCTCACCCAACATCTAAATCACCAAGTTCCAGCTGTTAATTCCAGCAAACTTTGCTAGCAGTGTCATGAGTTATCCTTCAGGTAGAACTTTTATTCGTTCGAGGCACGCGTTCAGAAAAAAAAGTTTGTGTCCGCGTATTCACGTTGATCGATACTTGGCCAATCGATGGATTCCGGTGCTTCTTAGCTACTGAACGAACATGTAAGCAAGCTCTTGGGAGTTTTATGAGCCCCAGTCGATGATGCTTTGAAGGTCTTTCATGCCTTCTCTTGCATCTCGTTCCAAATTGCGAAAGAAGAGCCAGCCATCCACGCTTGATTAGACCAACTTCATGCTGGAAACAGCAGAAATGTGAATGTGACAAATCCAATCAATCATCCACCAACCTCGTCTCTAGTACGCGCATTTTTACCTGAAATCTTTCTATCCGAGTGTTCTCTTTGCTGCACGATTATATTCGGCTGTCCACTGTGGCTATCATGCACTCAATCTCGGTCAGGCTACTAGCGGTTGGCAATTAACGGTCGTTTCAATACTCGAGCCTCTCACGCCTCCCAAATCGCTCACCCAAGGATTAAAATATTCTTTTTTGCCTGTGTTTCCAATGTGCCAGTATGCTTACATATTTCAGGTTCCACCTACATCAAGCCTGGCACCCTGATGGGCTGGGACTTGCGAGTATGAATCAAAGGTGGACGTCAGAGGGATGACCCGAATTAGAGCTCCCACCCCTCCCCAATCAAGTATAAAGCATACCGTTTCCTCGTCGGCCTGGTTGGGAGGGCATCGGTCTCGGATTTCTTCTGAAATCACAATAGGCCCGTCTTCACCCCGAGCATGTGAACTATTTTCATCGTCGATCATGATGCAGCACCAGACGCGTACAGAGGTACCTCGCGAGTGAGGGGCAGCTTTCGCACGCGGTACGTACCGAGCAAATCACAAGCCGTGATTGAGACACTTCTCTGTCATCAGCTCAAGTCAACGACAAAATATCAGGCCAGAGCGCAGGCCTCACTCTGCTCGTCTCTGTTACTACAGTCCATCTCTCTATGAGGCGTTCGTCAACGCGCGGTACTGATTGATCCGACTAGCTGCCAGCTCCAGTAGCTTCACCGACCAACCCCTCCGACAGGTCCGACAGCCAGCCTCGAGCAAGCCATGCAACGCGTGGCGGGGCTCGGGTCTGCCCCTCACCAGCAAGCTTTGGTTCGACGGTCGGCGATCGTCGTCACACCCACATGTCGCAGACCCCTGCTCCAGTCTGCTCAAAGTGCCCCCCGTGCTCTCGTTGATGTTACGTACGAGGGAGCAAGGCCAGATAGAGGGGCGCTCGGTACCTATCCGCGTAGAATGTCACCACTCAACTACCGGGTACCATGGCGCCAGGCAAGACACGAGGGACCCACGCCGGCCGAGGGAGCTCCCTCAAACTGCCCCTCCATGTTCGACGCTTAGTAGCAAGGTTACTTGGGCTCCAAGCCACCACGGACCCCAAGCGCGTATAATTTCATGCTTACTGGGTAGCGGGCAGGGTGCGGGCGGGCGGCCAAAAGCCGGGTCAGTGCCTCGCGCGCGCATGAAGTCAAGCTGGTCAGAAACTGGTATGGAGATGAGGCAAGGAGGGAGCCCGTGTCGCCCAGAGTGGCCCCTGGCGTCCAATGGCCACTGGCGGGCAGCTGTAGCTGATTCTTGTTTTCGTCGGTCCAAGTCCCTGTCCCGTCTTGATTGTGCTGCTGCATTCAAGAGTGCCACAGCTCTCGTACCCAGTTAGAGACTGCGTCACTTGCCCCTCAGCTCCCGTCAGACAGCCCCTCCTCAACGACCTAACTCCTCCTCCTCCTCCACATCTGGTACTCCTTCCCTTTCTACTTTTTCCTTCAAATTTCCCTTCGCTGCTCACATTCTCCCCTCGCTCGGCCGATTGGGGTTTCCAGCTTTCATATACGCATCGTCTCTTCAACCTCGCCTGCTCTGGGACGTCTCCCAGCTCTTGAAGAAAGGATCTCGCAACAATGTCCTCCTTCAGGTCTCCAGGCCTCCTGGTGGGGCTGATCATTCTGGTCTGTCTGGCTTCACCTGCCTTTGCTTTCGGTGCTGGAAACATCGCCTCCATCTCCAAGGTCGAGGGCCAGAACTGTAAGTCCCCGGCGACACTCGGTTCGACATCCATTCTAACCAACCCCCTCCAGGGCGACACGGTGATATCGAAGATGCTCTCCTCACCCTGACCATGGCTCGCGCCCTCAACGGCAAGAAGTTCAACAAACTGACCGTCTCCCGCGTCTACTTTGGCAACTGGCTCCGAGATTACTCCCAGGCTATCGATGTCGGCACCACCAAATCCGTTTCCTCTGAGGCTATCCGACTCCTGCTCTGCGTTCTCGGTTTCATGACCTTTGGCTTTGGATCAGGCGAGTTCGAGGTCACTGCTGAACGACTTGGCTGCTACCGCCCTGAAGAGCACATTGACAACCCCAAGAACTATGCCGATAACGTCGATGCTCGCCAGTATCACCGTGCACTCCGTGGCCCTGTCGATGAAGAGCGGGAACTCTCAATTGACCCGGAATCGGGCATGAAAAACTACATCGCCAACGAGCGCGCTGGAATCATGACTTCGGCCAAGCTTGTCAGAAGGCTCCTATCCAAGGCGATTGAGCTTGGCCGTCGCTACGGCGAAGAAAAGAGGAAAGTTGACAAATATGAGGCTCTCCGCCTCATGGGAACTGGACTTCACTGTCTTGAAGGTGCGTCGCTGCAAAACATGGTTGCCAGTCTAACTCGCCCCAAATTCCAATTCACCCTCCCCGCTAGTACGTGATTCCTGTAACAGTGGAGCTAACGGAGGTTGGTAGACTTCTTTGCCCACAGCAACTACTGCGAACTTGCCTTGATCGAAATGGGCGAGCACGATGTTTTCCCCCACGTCGGGCGCAACACTCAGATGGAACTTGAAGGTGCTCGTCGCCCTGTTTATCCCATTGTGACTGGAACATTTGGTGGAGTTGATTTCTTGCACTCCGTCACTGGTGAAGGTTGGTTGTCCATGCCAAGCCCCCAATAGTCTAAACTAACAGCTCTGCAGTGGGCGACAAGCTTACCCAAAACGAGATTGATGAGCTTGAGGGCACTCTCCAGGAGGGAAGTCAATCTGACACTAGCCTTCTCCGAGATCTCCTCGACAAGATTCCTGACGGCATCTTTGGCGACAAACACCAGAGTGACCGAATTGATGAACTTCAGGAGAATGCCAACAGTGCTCAGATGGAAAACACCTCCATCTCCCCCCGGGAGCCTGAGGAATTCACCCGATATATCCAAAACGCATTCCAGCAAGTAATGCCCGCCATCCAGTTCCACGACGATATTATGAAGGGCATCTCTGCTGCCGTTGAGAAGATTCCCGTGCTTCCCAAGGTTATTGAGCAGCTGGAGGAACAGTTGTCCGTTTTCATCTTCTCCCTCATTGCCCCCTTCATTGTCCCCCTCATCAACCAGATCAAGAATGAGCTGAAGACCGGCTCCGATGAGATCATTGAGAGCAGCGAGCGAGAGCAACACATTGTTTTCCACGATGATGACTCGACTGACCCAACCCATTCCATGTTGTCCAAGGACCACTTCTCCAACGTATGTGTACACAGTATTTACTACGGGATTCTTTGGAGTTCTACCACGCGAGAATTTTTATGCGCTGACAATATACCAGATTCTCAACGAAATTGCAGGCCGATGTGCGGCCAGCATGGTCCATTGGGTTGTTCCCCAGCTTATGGAGGCCATGGACGACGAAAGTGTCGACGTAGACAGGCTTTTGGACAACATCATTCATGGAATCATGCACCACCCTGCTCAGCGTGATATGGGCAACAGGGAGGTTCGCGAGGGCCGCCGCCGCAGCTACGAGGCTGTTAAGGAGTGGTGGAGCGAGAAGGGGGAGAGTGGCCAGGATGCCTACCGCCGACAACTGTCTCGCGATGGAGTCGAGAATGGCGAGAACCACAAGGATGGTGTTTATGACACTGGCCACGGACATGGCTGTGTCGGCAAGCTCAAGATGCAAAAGCTCTATGGTGGTCCTGAAACTTCCGAGGACAAGATTGCCGGTGCTGCTGCAAGTGCCATTCTTCAAGGTGCCACCGGTGCCTTTTCCGGTATCCTTGAGCAAAACACAGGCTTCAAGATGCCCCAGTCCTCCTCTCGCCGTGAGGACAATGAGGAGGGCGGCTTGGGTGGCTTCCTAGGCGCTGCATCTTCCATCCTTGGTGGTGCCTTTGGTGGTGATAGCCACAGGGAGTCGAGCTCTCGTCGCGAAGACGACGGCTCATACACCCGAACTCAGACAGAGTACGGCCGCGACGGTAACCGCTACGGTCAAGCCGAATACAGTGAGACCCATCGCCCTGACGGCAGCCACCAGTCAGAATACCGTCGCTACGAGCAAGAGGAATCCAGTGATAGCCGTCGAACACAAGGCTATGGATACGAGGAGCGAACAGAATCCCACACCAGCTATGGCGGTTACCAGCAGCATACCGAGCGCCGCGAGTACCATGGCTCTTCGGGGTACCGCCGGGAGGATGATGAGGATAACCACCGTCGTGGCGACGACGACGACAATGATCGCCGACACCACAGGCGTAAGGACAGTGATGAAGGCCACGGTGGTGGCGGCTACGGTGGTGGTGGTGGTAGCTACGGAGGTGGAGGCGGCGGATATGAACGCCGTGAAGAAGGTGGCTACGGCGGCGGCGGCTACGGAGGTGGTGGATATGAGCGTCGTGAGGAGCAGAGCTATGGAGGTGGTGGTTACGAGCGCCGCGAGGAAGGTGGCTACGGCGGCGGCGGCTATGGAAATCAGTCCCACCAGGGCGGGTACGGCGGTGGTTATGAACGTCGTGAGGAGGGCGGATATGGAGGTGGTGCCGCTGATGAGTATTCCCGCCAGAGTGAGTATGAACGCCGGGGTGAGTATGGCGGAAGCGGCGGATACGGGGGTGAGCGCCGTTGGTAAAGCGCCAGTTAGCTCGAAAACGGTATATCTCTGTGACAGGTACATTCTGCAAAACGTAGGTTTACCTTGCACTTTAAAGGCAAATAGCTTCCCTTTCAATATCAATAAGGCAATGTCTGGCATTCGTAGTTCACGGCTAAACTACACGTTTACTGAATCTATGCAAAAGCGACGATGGATAGCCAAAAATTGCACAGCGCAGCACAAGGCCATTATGCGGATGATAAGAAATCGCCGCATTTCCTACCGAGCAGTTTTATCCTTGTTCTCAGCTGGACAAGGTTTGATACGGCATGTGAAGTGGGCTCTGGGAAGAGGCTGTGTTGACAGGGGTGATTATTTCACAGGGCCTTGGGTTGGGTTGTAGCGTGAATAGTAGTTGGTGTTGTACGGTTTGGCGCGACAAAGGAAATCGTCATCTAGCTAGCTACAAACCATATCTCACCCTCCAACCCCCGGTAGTTCCACGAGTAATCGTGTTGAAAGGCTTTATCGATCACGCCTATGAAACATATATCGTAGGTTGAGAGACCCCATCCAGCCTTTCGTCCCACAAGGCGAGCCCAATTTTCATTACCCTACATATATGACGTGTGTGCTGGGAAAGTGCAAAGGAAGCAACTTGAGGGACACCCCTTGGTCCCTTCAAACAGGCGAAACACGTCACTCCCAAAGCGGGAGCTAGGCGTTTCAATGGGGCAGTGATGTGCTCTCGTGAGTGATATCAGCATGACGATCCTACAAGACCTGATGTATCGATTGGCAATCATTTAGGATTACCCGACGTTTAGCAAAGTGAAGATGGCGAGGAATTTTCGTATAATACACGATAAAAGTGACGGATGGGGAAGACACGAGTTTAATCAAACCCTCGTGTTGGATCATATGGTTAGGATGGGTCAGCGGTACGGCAAATTTGGATGGGGCACGCTTGGTATCGTGATGCCGTTTCCTAGTTGTGCAGCACCCGAAACAAGTTTAGTACCGCATGAAGAATTGAGGTGCACTCACAGGCTGAGGCGCGGCAACTGGCGTGGCGGTGTGTGCGAGATTGCAAGGTAGTTGAAATGTGGCGCGCCCACCGTTTGGTGCCTGAGGAATCAGAGCCTTGAAGCGGGCGACAATATGTCACTAGCAAGGGGGGAAAAACCTTGATGAATCAAGCCTTCAAAATCCGACGAAACGCGGATTCTACCCATTTTCCCGCTCTCTGTACCCATGTTTCTTGTCGAGTGGCGCGCGCCGGCGCACCCCCATTATAAATTGGCCATTTGCGAGACCACTTGTCGGCGTCAGTCCCCAGAGGTGGCCGGCGGCCAAGTGCAGAGCGAGGCCTGTTTTTCCGTAACCTGTCGGTTGTCTCTCATCCAGTGAACATGGGCTGACGGTCAGAGGGGTGGGGACAGAGGGGCACAACAGGCATAGCCACCACGCACAGCGCTGGATGAAGCCTCTTTCTTTGACGAGAGGGGAGGGTGAGGTGGTCTCGGGGAGCCGGGATCCATCAGCGAAGCCTGGGACTGGCCTATGCATTGCGTTCCTCTAAGTTATGCAACGCATTTTTGCAGGCGCTTGCCCTGTGATTCGTGGTGCCGGACTGCCGACTGTGTTGTCTGCTAGTCCACGTCGTCAAACGAGATGGGAGGCGTGACAATCTCACCCTGGCAGCATGCACTCAGAGCCCCGTACCCCGCTCTCTGCCGTTCCAATGCCATGTGGTGGTGAGTCCAATGCAGCATGTTTTGCACGGGCCGGCAGCGCACGCGACTGGGCCAGCCGTACCCTGAGTTTTCTGACGCGGGACGGCCCCTGGCGAGGCAGATGAAGACCCTCAACACGTCCCCTCCATATAGACCTATTCTCTCCCATCGCATTGTTGGCGAGATAAATTACAATCGGCGGACTAACCTCCACTAGGCTGCATCATGTCGTCAGAATAAAACGTGCATTGGGACTGGAGTAGATAAGCAGATGCCATGATCAGCAGCCACCTAAAACGTTTGAGAATTGGAGAAGGATGACCAAGGTTTGGACGGAGCCTGCGTCTCTCCTTTTTCAGTTCGCTTTGGCCCCAGCTGGGAAATAAATTGGCTTTCGACAGGGCCGGGGTCCCGGCTCATGTGTGGTTACAATGGGAGTGTTTTCCTCACTGGTCCCTTCGCGTGTGCGTGGGATCCGGCCCACGGGCCATGAGGGTCTTTGTCATGGCCCCTGACAAGGCCGGGCACGTTGTGGAAGACAAGCTTTTTGGGCGCAGAAGCTTGGCGGAAGTGCAGATCCGATTCGGCTGGCGTGCCGTTCGATTCCTTTTCTGACACCAACATCATCGGGGTTGGGTGTAGAGCTAATCCAGTAGAAAACGCGCTGATACGATGTTGCAATGGTTAAGTTTGGTGTCTGGTCTTGAACTGGCTGATTAGACGGCCCTTTCGGAGGCGGCAGCAACATTTTCATGCTGAATTTCCTCTGCCACTGCGAGACTGTACAGTGTCTTTTTTTTTTTTTTTTCCTCTTTCAATTTGGCCGGTAGTGCCGAGCTAATCTCCACTGTCTGAGTGAGGCGAGAAGCATTTGGCCTCGTTCTCGAATGTGCAGGGCGGTGCTCGGAAGGATCTGCCCTGTGCCGTACTCATTCTGTATGTTTCGAATCCACTGAGACGTGTCTTCCAGTTACGGTCCGTCAGTGTCCGGACCGCAGGATGGATATTGTCAAAGTCGAAATACCCAATTGCGACCATGGTACATGCCTGCTGAGTCGTGCGGACCGTTGCTAGCTACGTAGAGGCACCAGGGTATATTTATTAGTTTGCAGGGTATTTCCCGCGTATGCAGACTGAATCATGGGTCGATGGATTTATTCCGCGTGATGCAAAAAAGTGTATTATAGGGTAGGCGATATGTAAAGTTGCATATTTTACAAGCGACATCATCCCGAGGACCGTGCTCTAATTTGTATATGTTTTTCACACATGCACAGACAGGCATCGTCAAGGGTGGGCCGAGGACATTTTGACAAAAAGAAACCCACTTGTGCGGAGGTTGCCTCTGGACACTTTTACCTCCCTGGCCTGTTTTTGGCAGAGCGGCTGGCCCAAGTTGGTCTGTTCGTGTGCAGGGTGTGCCCATTCCCGAGACACAGGTTCGCACAGTTCAAATGACTTGGTATGGCTAATGGTGCACTGTATGTGTAACTTCGGTACGTCCGGACACAGTGAGGGTGCGGTGGCAGCCACCAACCGTCGCTCCAGACCTCAGTCCCCCTCCACTCACTCAGCAATACGCTAACAAGGTCGGGAACGAGCAAGAAACCCGAACCCGAAAGACAAAATCGCCGTCAAGTAGCCAATTGGCATTGGCACCAAGTGGCAGGTCTCACCAGTCGGTTGTCAGATATGGCGTAGAAAGTGAAACCCAAGGCATGTCCGGATAGGCCATGATTGGGCAAACCACCCGAAGCCATCTTTTCTCTCTTGCAGGCAGCGTTGCTTTGCATGGCCCGTGTTGATTAGACCTGGACTGATCCGCGCACCCACCCGAGGGAGGTGTTGTGCACTTGAGAAACACAAAAATGCCTGTCCCTAGTGCAGTGCTCAGCCGAGACCCTTCCGTCAAACATGGGTTTATTTCCCGATACTGTCTTGCCGTCAAGTCAACTTCTGAATGGGTTTCTTCTCATACCAACTCTAGCTGTTTGAGTTGCTGGGTACCGGAGTAGGCCGCCGGGGCTTCACCCGCCATCAAACACCGCGCGTCGATGTTGGTTGAGTTGGAAGCTCATCCATCCACATTTGCTGCTGTACAAGGGGCAGACCTCGCGAGCAAACAGGACCGCCCCACTTGCTTTTCTTTTGGCTAGGTCGGGCCTCTCTTCACACTACGGAACTTCATCTCACACCTAAACGCCACACGGTCGCACGCCCCCCGTCGTTCCCGCCTTCCCGTCAATTTGCACGCCATGCATGATGTCCTGGCCAGGCGCAACCCAGAACTTTTCTCTTTTCGTGGGATTGCGGCTTGTCGCCGGCGAACCGACAGTAGTTTGGCTATTCCTTCCGTTCCCTGGTTATTTCCAGTCCCTCGTCCTGTAGTTCCCCACCCTTTTTTCTCTCTTCCCGCGCCTGCGCCGACGCCAGCACGTACGGGGTACCAGCACCTACCTGCTACCTTTCTAACCAACGCCCGGACCATCTCTGACTCCCGTCTCCCCAGCTCCCCTCCTCGCTCTTTCTCCAGCGCCCAACACACTTCCTGCGGCTTGCCCTTTCCATCCTCGCAACTCCCCGTCCTCGCCTTGGTTCGCTTCGTTCCGGACGCAATCGCATCTCATATCCCTTCCTCTCTTCCGCTATCCTGGTCGCTGCCTCATTCACGCGCGCTACCAAGTGCGCGCTCTATGATGCCCACCGTGACATGATTGAGAATGTGCTAGGAGAATGTGTAAGTCTCGAATGCTCTCCCTCCGGTCCACGTCCTGGTGGTTCTGCACCTGGCGTCGAGGCCGAGAGGCATCCCATTGTCAGTCTTGGCACTCCAGAAACTGACATATTCCAGCGCTCACCGAAATTCGAAATGTCGTGTAAGTTTTTTTTTGTCTTTACTTTTTACACTCATGTTCAATAATTTGCTTTTTTCGTCAACCACTGGGTACTGTTGCTCGTTGTTCATTCGATGCCTTTTATTCTCCTTGCAACCGATGTCTCCGTTTGCAATGCTGTCGCCCACCCCGCCATGCTCACGCGTTCTGCTCGACTACACCAACTCCCCGACGACCCGAGTCTTTCTTAACCTCCAGCTCGACCCTTTACTGACGCAATCATCCTTAAAGCCTCCTCTTTAGTAACCCGGTATGGAGTGGTGCCAGTACAGTCCCGTCGACCATCATTCGCAACATCACTGCACTGAATGTATGTCGACGCCATCTGCCCTCGGCCTTGTTCGCGGGTACACTGACTGACCCAACTGTGAACAGAGCCAGCTAGCATATGAGGAACGCTTAACAACAAACCTCACTACCCTAACTACAACAAACGCCGACACACTTGATGGCGTCATACAGGGCCTCCTTTACGTCCCTGATCTCGACAACAATGCCGCCTGCGATAGGCAGCAGTACGACTTTATCCCTAAAAATGTCACCCGCCGTACTAATCTCCCCCCGACAAACTACAACCTCATCGCCATCGCTCCTTGGTTCAGCATCGACTGCACTCTCGCCTACATGGCTTCTGCGCGGACCGACCCTATCCGCGGTTTCATTTTCTACAAACCCAATAACTCCTCTAACAAGCCACAGGATTCCGATTCGCCTGTTTGGAACCTTGAAGATAATGGAGCATGGGTCAAGGCCAATAAATACCCGATCTTTGCCATCTCCGGTAGAGAAGGGTATGGTATGATGGAGCAGCTAAGCCTCTATTCAGGCAGTATCGACGATATTCCGCATGGCGATCAAATCAACTCACTCTATGGCCCTAACCCTAAGGACTATGTTCGAGTTTGGGCTGAGCTTACACTTGAGAATGACTCCGACGTCCCTTCTCTTTGGGTATTTTTACTCATTGTGATCGGCGCACTCCTTCTGATCATTGCGGGTGTCTCTTGCACTATGCACCTGATACAACGTCGTCGTAGAATATCCCTGAAGAGACGAGTTGAGTCTGGAGAAGTCGATCTGGAAGCCATGGGAATCAAACGTCTGACCGTGCCCGCGACCCATATAAGACACTTCCCTCTTTTCACTTACAACGCCGACCCGGAATCGATGGCACCGCCTGCGACCCCTCGTTCAAATAGAGGCATGCGAAATAACCGCCGACACGACCAACGAAGCATCAGATCCACCGGCAGTGTTCGAAGCAAGCGAGCCAATGTTGGCCATGCAGGTGATACGGCTGCTACTAACGACCAGCCGTCATGTCACATTTGCCTTGTCAACTTTGACCATCGAAGAACAATCATCAAGGAGCTTACTTGCGGCCATATTTTTCACCCTGAATGCATAGACGAGTTCCTCTCTCAAAACAGCTCCTTATGCCCCATGTGCAAACACAGCATGTTGCCTCGAGGATACAGCCCAACTATTACAAATGGAATGGTCCGTCGTGAAAGGGCATTGAGACGATTACGAGAGAGGGTTGATTTGGAGGTTCTGTCAGAAGAGGACCATGATGGCAAGTTGAAAGGTTGGAGCAAACGGTTATTGCGCTCCGCAGCGAACCCTAGTGTATCACGGCTGGTTTCTCTGAAGCCGATGACTCCCAAACAAGAGCCAGCAAGAGAACCGACTCCAATAGTCGACGAGGAACAAGGAGTTGCCGTAATTGCAGAAACTGTTCCAACCTCTGGCACCAACACCGAGGAGCCGACAGCTAGCACAAATCCTCCAGCCCCGGCAAGGACAAACAAATCACGCCGAACACGGCCTCGAGCACTGAATCTTCTCCCGACACAACCAGAAAATTCAGAAGCAGATGCAACCGCGGAAGCAACAACAACAGTTGGGCGAAGAAGCCCTTCGTCGTTTGCCCGCGAACGCATGCGAGAGATAGCCGCCAGGAATGCACCATTTGACGACCCTGATCAACACCGGGCTATATGTGAGTTGACTCCTGACGTGATACAGCCTTTCCGTATTCAGTTTTTTAACAAGTAGACAGGGCGTCGTGGATTTGCAAAGGTGTTTCCGGGATACTTCTAAACTTTGGTTGGTTTTGGTTTTACGGTGATAGACGGTATTTGATCTTCCCATAGTGGTGAAGCATGGCAACGGCGTTTTTGGTTACATGGATGGGGAGTTGTTCTCCCACTTTTTTTTTCGGACAAGGAGTTGGTCAAAAGGTAACCTATCACGACTACATTTACGACAATTTTGGGGTTATGAACTAAGGAGTATTTTGCATTTTGGCGCCAACTTGGGCTTGGCCCACGGGTATTAGCTTGGCATTACATTGGGTATGGCATGGTGGCAACTGGTCTTGCTCTATGCCAGAGATCTCTAGCAATCTCGCACATATGCGTAAATACATGCAGATCATTCCTGGGAGTTGTACCAGAGGCAGCCTCCCAGCCTACCAGGACCATGGGGCTTTTCGTACACAGCACCCTCGAGCTCCTGTCTTTTGATTTATTTTCGGAACAGCCTGAGTGGAGTGTACGACTAAATGAGCCTAGTGGTAGAGGTTGTTATAGCCGGCGCAAGCAAATCTTGAATAAAGAGAACAAACATGCCAGACAGGATTTGGCGACGCAGCTTTAGTTGAACCAAATGCAGTGTCTTCAAGACCGAGTCTTGGGCTAGTTGAAATAAATAAAATAAATCCAGAAAAGGTCAAATCCCAGTGCATAACTTAAAACCCAAAACACGGCTCTGTATTACGATTTGTTTTCGTCTATGAAGCCCAGTTTCTGTCATTTCCAGTCTCTGGTATTGTCAATTCCAAGACGCCCCAACACCAAGCAATATGTAGACGTTTGTGCAACTCGCTTTCTCATTTCATGTGGCCAGTCAATTTCCAATCTTCCGATTCAGTTAAACCACCAGCAATACAGCCGCTTGACTTTGTTCACCAGCCCTCCCCTCACCCTCTCCTGTACAAGAAAAACACCAACATCAGTTATTCTGTGCATCAATCATACGCTCACCATCACGAAGCCCCCCCTTGGCGAGCGCGTCGCGAACACGGTCGTTCTCGGCGTCTCGGATACGACGGCGCGCGTCCTCGAGGCGTTCGACCCCTCTGTCAATGGTCTCGATGTGCACGCTCAGGGGAATGGCCGGACGATTGGCGTTTTGGAGCAAGGCGGGCTCGGCGACGCGGTCGCGCAAGTCTCCTAGGCCAGCCTGAATGGCCTCAAGCTCCAGGATAAGGGCGTTGACTTGGGCGACGGCGGAAGATCGTTGGACATCCACCTGGCGAAGCAGAGCCAGCTGCTGGGATAGGCTATTCAGGCGTGCCGAGTTTGCGCCGACCAAAGTCCATATATTCCAGAGGACTGTGTCGCGGCGCTGGGCAGTATCAGCCGAAGAGCGCGAGGAGATGTCGTAAATTAGAGCCAAGTGATCCTCGGCCTTTGTAAGTAGGCGGAGCACGGCCTGGGCCTCGAGGATAAGCGCAGCGATGCGATCTGAAACTAGGGCCGTATGCTCGATATACTTGTCCAACAAGATGCGTTCATTAAACATGCGATCGACCGTGGGTTGGAAGGGGTGGAAGAGCCATGAAGCCCAACCAACAACGGCCAAGGGTTGATCGTCATCTGGGGACTCGGGGGCCAGGGTGTCGATGTATCGAGAAGTCCAGCGGTTAATACTTATCACCGCATCAACGGCGGATCCAACATGGGTGTTAAACTTTTGCAGATCCGAGGCAGTTCGGCGAGCAGTATCGACATAGCCGTCAAATTCGAGGAGAAGCTCATCACGAGCTTGGAGGTCGCTATGGCGCACCAGACTTCGAAGATCGCGTATTGCAGTCTCGGATCTCTTCATCTCAAAGGGAAGAGAAACGCCATCAGCACTCTTTTCCAAAACCTGCTCAAACTGCGCTTGCACAGTCATGAGGTCATCGAATTCGACCATTGGCGATCGAGGGCCCCCAGTCTCAGGTATGATGGTCTCCGAAGACGGGCAAAACGGTACGTTGAATAAGGAAACGCCAGGTATCCGACAAAGTGGAGATAGGGAAGCCGTGATAGAACGTGTGGCCATGTTCTGAGCAATGATGATGCCGCCAAAGGAGAGATATATGGCGAGAAGAACAGCTAGCGGTTTTTGGGCATAGCGAAAGGCAAGACCAATGAGGCCCAGAATCCAGGCAGCGCCGTCATATAGTGCGCCAGGAATAGACTGAGAAATGCTTCTCTGCGGTTCTTGAGGCGCCTTGTACCGAGGCTCCCGACGATAATCATACTCGTCTCGATCATCAAACCGCCTCCGCCCATTCCTCTGCTTGGATGGACTCCCAAGGGACATGTTTCCTCTTCTCCTGACTACGCCTGGATCATCACTTCCGGCGACACCAATTCCCAGGCCTCGTAGCGTCCGCCCACTTTCGGTGCTGTCCCGGCTTTGGATATCAATGCGGGGCATCATGAACTGGGGGTCAGGTGTTCGATATGTGCTCTCCCCGGCGTTGCTGACATTGACGCCCGACATACTTGGGCGAAAGGGCTCTCGGAGGATGACCTGATCGTCGTCCTGATGGGTAGTAAAGTCTCGGATGCTGTCCTGCGATGCGAAGCTCATGTTGAAGCTCATGTCCTGCGAGAAGGGCTGCGTCGGCAGGCCTGCGGAGCCCGACGAGGGCGGTATGGGGGAGTCGCCGAGCGACGGTATTATACTGGTATCGAAGGAGTCGTTTTCGCCCTCTACCATGCGCCATGAATCCTCTGCGCGAGGCTGGCGGTTCCTGGGCGACGAGGACGACATGTTGATGAATGGGGATGCGATGCTTGGGCAGCTGACGACGGAGACAGCGTCTCAATGCGTCGCATCAGGTCGAGTGGCGAATAAAACGAATGCGACGGGACCTGAGCCCGCATCGATTGACTTTTCCAAGCTCGACGGCTGCCTTGGGGGGTCGAGGCGTATTAAATAGGTTGATGGGTAGGCTACGGCGCACAGCAAGGTGGAGATGGCGGACCAGGGTCGCTTAGTGTGTATTCACGGTGTTGCAGGGCTGGCGCATACGGGGTGAGTCATCAGAAATGGCGGTTTCACCAGGCGCGAACGAGGCGCATCGCAAGGGAGCCTGGAGAGAGCAGCAAAGGGCGTGCGCGCTGGGGGTTGCAGTTGAGGGTGCAGTTTTGGGCGCGGAGCTGAGTTGTCAATGTTGACTTTGGATGATGTAGGCGGCGAGTTCAACGGGGGCCATGGTGGGGGTGGGTTGTGCG
>NAGG01001609.1:0-12995 GCA_003031705.1 Calonectria naviculata
CCTCCCGTTCCCCCATCTTAGAGGCCCACGATAGCTGACGGGTCGCCGCGAGGCGGCCACGCGAGGCGATCAGGACATAGGCAGCTGATGGCCCTCCCTCCCCCCCGAAGGCTGCTGGGTGAAGGGGGGGTTGCGAATCAGAGCTGGGCGCTGACACGGCTAGGGCGCCACGAGGCGAGAGTCGTGTGGTGCGCGTGGGGTGCTTGGTTGGATGGGCACAGCGGCCAGCGTAGGCTTGGCTTGGCTTGACTAAAAGGTCTCAGAGGTCTGAACGGAGTTTTCGGCTCGGGGAAGGATACTTTCCGCGGAAGATGTTAATGGGACTATATGAGGTAATGAATATGCAAAACGTTTTTCCTTTTAGAATTCATACGTAGCAAAAGTAATATGAGTATTTGGCGTATGTAGATTTTATCATTACCAAACTATATGGACCGCTCGCAGAGCCCCGTCCGAGTTCCCGTGTCATAGACAACTCTCGCCGGGCCGTCGCCATGTGATTTTGAGATCGTCATTCTGGTATAGGGTAAGCACTGCGGGGAGTAGATCACGGCAAATGCGCAAGTGCCACTTCCTTTGCGGGCGGCGAGGGGTACTAGTGCTAGCCAGACAGCTAACTGCTAGCTACTAGCTACATGGGGTTTCCAGCGCGATATTAGTTTCAGATTTCACAGATGCCGTTTCATCCTTCCTTCGGGCGCTCTGGGTGTTTATGGGCGATTTCTCACCGTTCGAGATCTATTCTAGAACTCGAACTCGTGTGGATCGGGTTTAAATCGCGCCCTTGGTTGGTGCCTGTTGCAATCTTGGGATGACGGTTCATGTCATCATCCATCTCATCTTTTAGTTTGAGGCTTGGCATCAACACGGAACGATGAGGGGCACAGAGCGAGCGAGAGCGAACGAGATATTTTCATGATGGTGAGAATTTGGTATACGTAGGATTGTGTGGAAATTGCATCTAAAAATCACACTCGAATGCTGCACCAACATTTCATCTTTTTTTTTATTATCTAGTATGTTGGTTTTCTCCCATTGTCGCACACACATGCTTCCTCCCGGGCTGTGCACGGCACGGCTCCGAGTCATTGGCGCACGAACGAGCAAGTGAGGCGATGTGTGCTGATTCACTGCGGGGTGCTGGCTGCAGAGCACGGATGAACGGCAGCCGCAAATCCAACGGCGTTTGAGGCCAAGAGAGCTGCGCCGTCCGTCAGCCGCTTGGAAAAGGAACAGCCCCGTTGCAGTCCACCAGGCTGCATGCATCAATGATCATTATTTTTGGGATTCACGGCTTGGCCTTCTCTTGCGCCCGCCTGATCCGGACGGGACGAGGTCGACGCACGGAATGGACGTCGCGGCAGCAGCTCGCTGGAATGCGGCGCCGCGCGGGTTCGCAGGTCGGGGAGTACGTCATTTTTGCCAGAAATAGGAAAAGAGGCACATGACTGCTGCGTGCGTAGGTGGTTTGCGGAGGTGCGCTCCGTCTTAGTTGGCATGCGTCTCTCTTCCCTTCGCAAAGAGGAGGAGGCGAAGTGGTTGAACGGAAGCCTCACCAACTCGCTCCCCGCGCCTTTGACCAGCAAGCAATTCAATCCTACAAACAGGATACAAGGTGGCCCGCGAGTGTGCGCTGGCATCGCGCGCCCCCCTTTCCCCTCTCTCCAAAACCTGTTGGGTCATTTCAGGGCCGGGGGCTGTGTCTGTGTCTGGGTCACAAGCCTCATTCCTTTGTCCCAGGCGAACCGCCCAACCCATCGCAAAACAAGGATCGAGTGCCTAGTGTTGAAATTTATAGTGGGCTGGGCGGCTACCGGGACGCAGAGTTGGCGCCTGTTCGTGAGCCCGAGGCCCTAAGGACTAGGCCCAAGACCCCCCAAGCACCACCTCCTCCAAGGGCCCCCCCCAGGGATCGCCACAGCCAGCCAATTACTGGGCCTCCTTTTTCTTCAATTTCTCCAGGGCACTGCTTTCTTGGTTCTGGTGTCGATTCATCTTAATTCCGGCTCACCTCGATCAGGGCCCCATTCTGTTGGCCTGGCCTGGCCTCATCTCTTGATCTAAAAATATACTGGAGGGGGGGAAAAATAGAGACGGATTCACGGTGCACATCACATATGAACGGCTGGTTTCGCCTCCGCCGTCGCACGCTCGCATATCACACACACACACACACATATCCGCGCATCTCATACGAATTGGCCACTCACTGTCCCCAGCGCGCGTGCACTTTCAACTCACCACCACAGCCCGCCGCCACCACAAGCTTGCTTGCCTCCCCTCCCCCCCTCATCATAAATGCCTGGGGGGCCCGCCCAAGCATTGCCAGCCGTGTTTCCCGAAAGCCTGCTTCATCTCGTTTGTCTCGCTCTACCTTCGCTTGACAGCCGCCGCGTCCTCAGTAGTCTCGGCACCGCATCTCCGGAATCACGTCCTATAAACTGCTTCACCTGTCACCTATCTGTCAGTCAGTTTTGGTCTCAAAGGCCCAACGACAGCTAGCTCGAACGCGACGACCTGACCTGATCTGATTTACCTGGCCTTATTTTTTCTGGGCCTTTAGTTTTTTTTTCTTCTTCTGCAGGTCGCACGAAACACCCTGATTCACAACCCCTGGCCGGTGGAGCAGGATCCTCCTCTAGTAGCCGCTGGTTGGGGCTGCATCGTCCATTAATTCAAGGCGCCAAGAGTGGAGACCGGATAGGAGGAGCCGATACGGCAGCGAGCCACCGCCGGTTGAGCCCCCGAGAATCACGGAGGTTGTACGGCGTCTCCCTGACTTCCCTCTGGAAACCACATGTCGAACCGCCGCTGCTGCCCATGAGCAAAGATGCCAGACACTTTGGAGCCAGGAACACCCACCCTCGCCGAGAGGCCCGTCCTCGAGCGCCGTCGGTCGCGGAACCCCATTAAGAACCTCATGCAGCACCTCTCCGTGGATCCTCCGGATGACGACGAAGAGCGCCAGCCCCGAAGAGGGTCGCTGATCCGGGGTCTCAGCTGGCGCAAGAGCCGCAGTCCCTCCGCACACTCGGATCGGTCTGGAGGCATGCCCCAGGATCCCAACCTGTGTCGCGCATGCGCCGTCTGGGCTGCCGACATCGACTCCATCTTTGACGAGATGGACTCGTCCTTTCTCAGGCCCCTGAACCCGAGGGGCGACGACATTGACAACAAGGAGCACTCGCTGGGCCGCCTGGAGCAGCTGGAGGAGAACCGCTGGTCGACAAAGTGCCCGCTCTGCAAGCTGTTTCACTCGGTTCACATCCCCAGCCACGGCGATGGTGACCTCTATCTCTCAGGCTTCTCAAGCCGAGACACCAACTACCTGATTGACGCAAACACCATGTTTGAACAGGAGCACCCCACCAAGGGCAAGGCCAAAGGCTACGCCCCCGCCTTCTTGGGCGTTGTCCCGAAAAAGAGCGGCGACGGCGCCCTCAGCTGGGACGTCGACCCGGACTGGTTCCGTGGCGCCGGAATGCTGTACAGAACCATGCCGGAGCCCCGAAACGAATTGCTGAGCGCTGTGAGTGCGATTAGCACGCGAGGAGGAGGTGGACACTCGCGAGGCCCTTCCCTGTCGGGAGACGGCGATTGGATGAAGCGTGGAATTTGGGGTCGAGAAATTGGGGAAGCCGTTGACATGTCTGTCGGCCAGGATTGGTTGCGCTTCTGCGAGTTTTACCACCAGGGCCGATGCGGGAGAAAGCCCGTGCTGCGAGAGCTCCCCGGGTTCCGTCTTCTGGACTGCTCAAAGACGCCCCCCAGAATCGTTGACGCGTCCATCCAGGAGCGTTACGTAGCGCTGAGCTACGTGTGGGGGAGGCAGCCCTCAGGCCCGGAGACCAGTTGGCCCAAGGTTATCTCAGATGCCGTGATTGCTACCAAGGACATGGGCGTGAGGTACTTGTGGGTGGACCGACTGTGCATGGATCACTTGCAGCCTGCCGACAGGCTACACCAGATTACTCGGATGGACGAGATCTTTGAGGGCGCAATCTTTGCCATTATTGCTGCCTGTGGTAAGGACGCCAACTCGGGCTTGCCGGGTGTTGGTATGACCACTCGACCTGCCCAGCCCAAGTACGAGTTTGTCAACTCGGACATAACACTAGTTTCAAGTCTCCAGGACCCGAGAATCGCAATCAAGAACTCGGCATGGTACACCCGTGGCTGGACCTACCAGGAGGGTCTCCTCGCACGGAGACGACTTATTTTTACAGATCAGCAGATGTATTGGGAGTGCGAGGGCATGTGCTGCCCCGAATCGCTGGTGCTTCCGCTGGAGCTCTACCACGACATGGAGGAGCAGCGAATGTGCGATTTCATGCGGCCTGGTCTCTTCAACGGTGTGTCGTTTATCGATGGTAGCTGGGAACGATGGAAGAAGCTTCCAAGCAAGGCCGAGGAACCGAGCACTCTGAGCATTTTCCGCGAGGCGGACCAACATATTATCAACTACACTCGACGAGACTTGACTTACGACGAAGACTCCCTGAACGCCTTCCTGGGTATTTCCCGTCGTCTTGAGACGAGCATCGGCCGAACCAAGGTTACGAACTTGCTGGGAATTCCGATCTGGACGCCCCTAATGGATGAGCGAACCGGCTCAGCGCCCCGAACAAGGGATTTATTTGCGCTATCTACGTGCTTTTGGCACCACAAGGATGGAATCGTTGCACGACGAAGACCGCACCTGCCCAGCTGGTCTTGGGTAGGCTGGAAGGGTGCCGTTGACTTGTTCTCCTCGATCATCATCGCGGATCCGGAAGGCAAAAAGCCAGAGCGGAAAAACAACCTACACCACTATGTTACGGCCACCCAGCTTACGAGGAACGACGGTGGGTCTATGCGATGGACGTACTCCCCCGACATTGTCCTCATCAACCGCGACGGAAGCGTTGCTTATGACTTTGGCGCCGCTGACCTCCGATCTGGCATGTCTCCGAGACCACCTCACCTCCCTATCCAGCCGTATGGTATCCATGTGCCTAACCCCTTCGTGCTGGACCGTGTCAAGGCACGAACTCACGCCGGGGGCTGGATCTTCAACAAAGTTAGCGTTGATGTGCGGTTGAGCCGCGGATCGGCTGGCGGCATTCGCGAGTACATCGAACGCCACGCAAAGGGCGAGCAGATGACCGTGCTGTGGTTCATCGAAGAGGGCCTCATCATGCTCTTGGTTGTTGAGCGAACCGTCCGTGGCGACCGCGTCGTGTGGGAGCGTGTGGGACGCATGCGCATGAGCTTCCACGACGAATCCAAGGAAGTTGTGCGACGATACGGACGTGTGGACAAGATGGTTGAAGACCTGCCCCTGCGACGACTGGGAGAGGACATTGTCATTGAGTAAAAAAACATCAGTTAAAAATGGAGTTGGACGGGTCGAGGGAGCAAGACACTTGGAGCGGTGGAATTCTTTTTCTTCATCAGTTGAGCGGCAAGAGTACATAAGGGCGAGCGTGTCTGTACACAACACCAGGGAATGAACGGGATTGGACCAAAATCACATAGCAACTTTGTAATTGGATTGGAGCGGCCGGGGTGAGACCGAGACACATAGAGCACGCAGCAGCAGTATAAAGGTGATAGAAGGTGGTGGGCAAACATTTGAGGAAATGAGATATCCATTGGAAGTCGGTGCATAGACGTGCGTCCCGGTTTGGCTCGTGGAAACATGTGTATTGATAGTCAGGTCTCATAATGAGATATGACAGGAGCCAGGGAGGCTTAAAATTAGCCATCTGCTGGGCATGGTTTACATGAGAACTAGGTATTATGACGGTATACGCGGAATTGGAAAACGGAACCCGAGAAATCCGCATTCCGGATAGGAGGCTGATAAGCCTGAGGCATTAAGAGACTTGGTAGTATAAAAGGTAGCCAAGATCAGGTTATCCAAGACTCAACAAGAAAATAGGGATATATTTTTGATGCCATTGTTTCACTAACATGCGGCATTTGATGGTCTCATTCTTGCTGTTATGGAGAATTCACGTTAATTCAGTTTCTTTCGGCGGCGAACGGTGAGTATTTGAAGCAACCATTACGTTAATTAGAAAAGGGGAGATGATGAGTGGTTGAGGTGATAGACATGGGTGATTCTACTGGAGAAATTCGTCTGGGCCAATTGTTGCAAGATTAATTCCCTTCCAAAGAGTATGTAACTAAAACCGGTTGAAGCCTATTCTCCCATCAAACAGGATGGTGATGATTTGGCAACGTAGTCTATACTGAATTTTTGACAATGTCAACTCAACACAATCATTCAGTCGGTACTATATACGGGCCTCTGTGTTGGGTCTCGAACTATAAACTTCTGTGATACTAGGATCAGCGACGGAGTTTTTAATGACTTCGTTACACATGCTCTGAAACTCTAGAGGGGTGGGCGCTCAATCCGGAAGATGCCGATTGCTGCGGACTCTAAACTCGGTCCTTCGGGTTTTCGTATAGAACACGGATCCGAGGATCCGCTTTGCCGGGTGGTTTGTATTAGCACAGCGATCAAATGCCGGCGGAGGCCCACCATCTCTTACACCCGATTCCGCACTAAAACTACCTATTGAACATGGTCTCTTCTGGCATTGTAAAGACCATTCATTGGCTTCTCAGCCAGTCTCAATATGGCTCGGCCAAGACGCCGAGTATTGGTTCTAGTTGTAGGCTTGTGTGCATAGTCTACGAAACCACTCCGAATTATATTTGATCCATCCTATGAGACGATCCAACACAAGGACCTCCACGTTTGGGCTTATCGCTCCACTGGCAGCTCTATATTTAGAATGCAGTTGTATAAGGCGGTGGGCGAAGATTGAATAATGCCATATCCACTGGAAATCGACGTATAGAGATACGTGCGTCCTGGTTGGTTCGTGCACTGTTGTCATCGAAAAAAAATACCTGTCGGCGGTGAGGCCTGGTGACAAGGGAGCGCGTAAGTTAGGCGAGATTTACGAAATGAGTGGCTGTAGACATGCCGGGACCACGATCGAATGAGCATTGCCTTGGGAAATTAGGGCTTGGAATAAGAAATGGGCAGAGGTTTGGAAGCAGTTCGCTCAAATCGAGATATTGTTCACTCTACAGGTCTTGATTGATGATTCATGTCATATACATCACTTAGACGAGAGAAATAGATGATACATTTCTGAGCATTGATTGGTTCGGCTCCCGCAATGGATCAATTCCCTTGTACATTTGCATATCTTTTGGCTTTTTGAATATATACAGTGCAAGGGCCTATTGACATCTCCCTTACGCATTAGACAAGTCGCTGATTTGGGTTTTACGCGTAAAGACCGGACGACGGGTGTCGCATGTAAACGTCATTCTTCATCGGCACTGCTGTCACAACTGTCGCTAAACCTTAACGGAGCAGCGGGTGTGGAATAGAGTTGGGGGAGATGATCTGCTGAGCTGTCTCATCGGCTTGGCATGTACTTTTCCATGCCTTCTGGCCTGGAGAGATCTGCCGATGTAGGGGTCGTGTGTCTGTTGTTGTTGATCTCATCACAGTTCGATCCCGAATTGCCCCCTCCCCACACACACTCACAAGGTTTCTGGAGCACCGATCCACCCGAAGCGTCTGTTACATGTCAACCCCGGTCGCGATGTTATTCCCGTCGGCAATGTACGACAATTTTTTCTCTTTTACCCCGGATCGGTGTTTCGCACTGATCTGTGTTTGACAAACTCCGTCGAGCATCAATTAGAAATCCAGCGACGAGGTGGGAAGAAAAGGGGTCAGTTGGCTCGGCAGCTTACGGATGACTTTTTTTTCTCAATGATTTATCAGCCCTAGGCCGAGATGGTTTTTAGGGCGTCATGGATTGGGGGGTCCAGCCGGCCTCGCGGGTCAGCTTCAGCGGGAATAATCCCTGAGCAGAGCGAGGCCCTTTGGGCGCCAAACACCAAACAAGACGTCATGCTAGAGCACGCTCAGCGGCTCTAGCCCGCTGGAGTCTAGGTGCAGGCCGACCCGCTCCGCCCAACCCGTCCGCTGGGCTCCCGCAGGCTCCGTGTGGCTCCCTGGGGATCCATCCACGGGTCCATGGGGTCCATGGGACCCGAAATCGCCCTGTGGGCATGATGGCTCTGTCGGTTTTTTATGAAGTTCCGGTCACCGTCACATCACACCTCCCTCCGGCGCTTCCGTCTATTTGCCAGTCTCTTCTTCTTGTGCCGCTCTCCCACCCCCCGGACGCCCTCAAGAACCCCGTTCGGTCTCGCTCCTCCTCCGACCTCGCACACGCTGCGTTGAAATTCTCCCAGAGTTCCCCTCTGATAGCTTCCACATCCATCTCTGCCTGCTGGATCCCGATCCCGATTGCGACATGACGGCCGATCACGACGCCCACTCCGCCACGGCCGCCTCCGCCGCCCGCGTCAAGTCGTCGGCCTCGACCCTCAGCGAGGTTGGCTACCCCCACGGCCACCTGGGCTACCTGAGCGAGCACGAGGAAGCTGCTCTGGTGCGCTTCAAGCAGATTCTCGAGGAAAAGGGCCTCTTCAAGCGTGGCCCGCCGCCGTCCCACGACGATGCGCTGCTTCTGTACGTATGAAAACTGGAACCCTCCCCCCCGAGTCCCGCACCTCCAGCCCGCCCGTCGTAGATTTGATTCATAAGCGGCCCAAACAAATGCGCAACAGCAGCACCCAGCACCATAGATGGACTCTTGCTAACCAGATCCCCCAATCACAACAGCCGGTACCTGCGCGCCCGAAGATGGATCCCCGAGGATGCTCTGCAGCAGTTCAAGGACACCGAGGACTGGCGTGTTGCCAACGACATTGACGTCCTGTACGACACCATTGAGCTCGACGCTTACGAGCAGAGCCGTCGCCTGGTAAGTTTTGCCCGTCTTTGTCTCACATAGTACAGCCTCGGCTCTCGCACCCTTTGACACGGGACCATTCTCTCGTATATATGACGTAGTTGCTGACGGGCTCTCTCTCTCTCATCCAGTACCCCCAATGGACCGGCCGCCGTGATCGCCGCGGAATCCCGCTCTACGTCTTCGAGGTGCGCACCCTCGACAACAAGACGGTGAGCGAGTATGAAAAGGTCGGCGCCTCCACCACCTTCTCCAAGGCCAAGTCGGACGGCAAGACGCCCTCGGGCCTGCTCCGGCTCTTCGCCCTGTACGAGAACCTCACCCGCTTCAACATGCCCTTCTGCACCCAGCTCAAGGACCGCGAGTTCCCCGAGGTGCCCATCACCATGAGCACAAACATTGTCGACATCTCGGGCGTCGGCCTCAAGCAGTTCTGGAACCTCAAGGCCCACATGCAGGCCGCCTCCCAGCTCGCCACCGCCCACTACCCCGAGACGCTGGACCGCATCTTCATCATCGGCGCCCCCTCCTTCTTCGGCACCGTCTGGGGCTGGGTCAAGCGCTGGTTCGACCCCATCACCGTCTCCAAGATCTTCATCCTCGGCAGCCACGAGGTCAAGTCGACCCTGGAGAACTTCATCGACGTCCGCAACATCCCCAAGAAGTACGGCGGCGAGCTCGACTTCACCTTTGGCCAGCTCAGCATCCCCGACCCCGCCTGGGAGGGCGTCATCGAGTGGGAAAACGGCCACAAGGGCTTCCCCGGCGGACCCCTGTTGTGGGAGGAGATTGACGGCGGGAAGCGCCTGGCCTGCGTTGCCCGGGGAGCCAAGGGCGGCAAGAACCAGAGCGAGAGGATCTGCACCATCCCCAAGACGTTCCACGGCATTCCCCTCAAGGGCGAGGAACAGTACCAGGAGCAGGAGGCCAAGCGCGAGGACAGCGTCGCCACCTCCGTGACGCAGACTCAGGAGGTGAACGAGGGAACTCAGACCTCCGAGGACTCCAAGGACGAGGGCGTCCAGACCGACGACACGCTCCTGAGCGACGAGGTCGACGAGAAGCTCAAGATCAGCGACAAGGGCAAGGCAGCCGACGGACACGCCACGCCTCTGTCCCCGCCGCCGGCCGCGGCCCAGACTGCGGCATGAACCAAGTGTAACAACAAAGGAAATGATTTTGTATAGAACAGAGGAACATAAAAAACACGCAACACATACCCGAGCACTTTAGCGATTGCTCAACCTTTCCTAAGATGCGGTGGAACTGAGGGGCGGTGGCTGGGACGGCATACCTGAGACAAGAGACGGAGGGAAGAGAAGGGAGGAGGCTATTGGATTATTTTTGGGATTTGGCTTGGGACGAAACGACAAGGGGGGTACAGACTGCTGGCGCAACATAGCTCGGGGGTATATTCTTCAAACTTCTGATTGAATAATTCTATCATAGAACGTATTTGGCATATTACTGATGAGATAGGAGCACACGCTATGCACACCCACCTCGGCTCCAGGGGAATATATAATGACTCTTTGGTCCCGTCTCTTTCTCTCTGTTTGCGTGTTTTGTTGCTTCTCTATTCGATCTGTGATTACCGCCATCTATCACAAACAAAAAACCGTCCTTCGAGCATAAAAATTCAAAGTGTAGCGACCCAATAAATCTGTAAATTGGTAATTGTAAATCAAGGCGTTCAAGGCAGTTCCGGAATCGGCGGCGGGATGGGAGGTCCCGACGAGTTCAGGGTCGGCGTCTGGACGTATCCTCGTCTCCGGCGCCACTCGAGGACGCCCTTCTCAATCTCGCTCCAGGAGACGCCGTCCCGGACAAGCCACATGGTGACGCCCAGCTGCTCCGTGTCGCGGTTGCGGGCCTCGTCGTCGAAGAAGAGCATGTCCTCGTAGCGGACGCCCGTGCGCTTCTGCAGTGTCTCAAAGTGCTTCTTCTTGCTGCCTGGGTAGGCCTCGATGCCGCCGTCGAACACGTCCGCCGCGCGCTTCGTCTTCTCGGGCTTGCCGCCGGCGTGATCGTCCGAGGAGGGCGGCGGCGGCGGCGGGATGTGCAGCATCTTGAGCAGGTCGCGGGCGAGGCTGGGGGCGCTGGTCCGCGAGGCCACGCCGATGCGGATGCCCGCGCGGGGCAGGGCGTAGAGGATCTCGGGGACGTCGACGTAGAAGGAGTAGTCCTCGCCGTAGCGGTCGGTGGCGGCCGAGTGGGCGGCGTTGGGCTTCAGCGGAGGGGTGACGTGGGTGTCGACCCAGAACGGCCAGAGGGTGTAGTCGAGGTCGAAGACGATGAGCTTGGGGAGGGGCAGTGTTGGGTCGGTGAGCGATGAGGGGAGGATGGAGAGCGTGGACGAGTTGGTGGCCGTCGACGACGTGGTGATGGAGGACAGGGAGGAGAGGGTGGAGGAACTCGTCGGGAAAGAGCTTTTGGAGAGTTTCTTTGGCATGATGGAGGTTTACTTTTCTGCGCTGCGGTTGTTTTTTATGGTTTGTGGGTGGCAACGAGTGAACTGAGGGGGTATCAATCAAGTGAGGCAAGAACGCAATAGGGAGCGTGGTTTCCGTGCGCGCGCGGCGGGATGCGATGGCGACGGATAACAATATTTGGAGATGGTGTAGTTGGGTAAATTTGGTGTTGAGGCTGCAGCCTGAGTGCACCCGCCGCCGCCATGGCCAGGCGCTGCAGCCTGCCCGTCCGCCCAGTTTTCATCAGGACAGCCTGTTGTTGGCTATAAATTGCCCCGCGGCAGTTTCACTTACAGTGGGGGAGGGGCATTTTTTAACTATTTTTCAACAGCCGACCAAACCTTACTTCGTAAATAATTTCAGCGCGCAGCGGACGACGGCGGAGCGTTCATGGGACATCGCTGCATCGATGGCGCACGGGGCATGGATTGTCCATGGTCATGGTGCACATATGCAGGAGAGATCTGGATCTGATCCATCCGTCCTCTGTCCTATACATGGGTTATGTAGGTCGGCTGCTTCTTTTTTGGCCAAGGGAACGCGGCCCATTTCAGCAATGAATCCCGTGACCGTTGGTTAGCACGTAATCTAGCCCTGGGCCTTGCTGGAGGAGGGGATGCCGTGCATGGGCTAGGTCGGGTCCCTCGTTAGCCTCCTGCCCTCATGGAGCCTATGTAGAAGTTATGCGTGTGCTTGTCTTGGCTGCGCCCGGAGAAATCAAGCCAGAAGAGGCAAACTTGCCCAGATGGGAAATGTTGGTAGTCAGGATTCCCACCCCGTTTCAGACGGACAGACTCTGGGGAAAGCCACGAGAGTTTTTTTTCCCTCCCGCTAGCGCCCATGACGATTCTGGGGGAACATTCTGGGGGCCCGGGGATGGACAGGCACACCCATTCTTTACCCCGCGACCACTTGGCCAAACCCCGGATTTTTTCAAGATGGTCGAGGAGGGAAGATGAGTTGGTTGATTGAAGCGTCTGCTGGATCTGGTATCTGGCATCTGGCATGAGTCTTATCAGAAGAGGTGCGCTGTTGATGGGGAAGCATGGCCACCATTTTCGGAAAATGCTACCTCTGCCCCCAATTCCATCCCCCCAACGCAATATTTCGCGGGACTCCCGAACCACCGAGGGCACTGCGATGGCTGCATCGTGGCCAACACCGACATATCCCCCCAAGCCCTGGCCAGAGAACCAATGGTCATTGCTGCAGCTGCCAACCCCCCTGACGCTGGGATCGATACCATGTGACGCCCCCGGGATTTCCTCACCCGCAACAGAGAAAAAAAAGCGGGCGCGTCTAGTCCTCTGTTGGACTCTGGCTGGCACAGGCCCCAAGGAGCCTGCTGTTTCCGCTCCAGAAAATCAAGCCCAAAAAATAATGACCTTGCTGGACACGTCTCTTGGCTCGCTCTCCATTGGCTGCTACCCCGCAGTTACATCCCTCCCTCTTCCCTGCCTCGCCTCTAGAGCAACTCTCCCCGCCACAGCAGAAAGTCGCCCCGTCCATGGCGTTTGCGGGGGCGCTGGCAGCAGGCCTTTTCAGCGCAAAGACGCCTGTGCTGAGTCATGATGCCCCCTAGATTCTGGCAATTGGCGCCCCCCTGATTGGCCCATGTGCCAGGTTGTTGCGCCGTCTTCGGGGGAAATTTCCCTGTTCGGGCGCCCAGGACATACCCCATCAT
>NAGG01001610.1:0-19935 GCA_003031705.1 Calonectria naviculata
CCCAGGTCGGCGGCACCGGCGGTTCCTTGCCCAGACCAGCCTCGCCAACCCGAGGACTCGAGCACACGACAGGACAAAAGACAAAGAACAAAGACAGAGAGCGGGTGGCCCCACAGAGGCTGCTGGCGATAGCACGGGAGCCCCCAGGACGAGCGCCCCCAGGCAAGCGAGGTTGCGGCCCATGACTCGGGTACGACTGGGCACCGCCAGGCCTTATGAGTCAACGCTCCCCCTCCCATAGGCCCGCCCTGAACTTGTCCACTTTTCGCATCCTGGGTTTTCCCTCAGTCTTTCGTACGACCCAGCCGACGCCCACGCGCCGACCCAACGCAAAGCAGCGTAACCGACCTGACCGACTGTGCGGCGGGTGGACCCCCCGCATACACTGCGCCGGATTGAGGACCGACAGCTCCAGGCAGGCACGGCGGCGGAGGGGAGGCTCGTCTTGCGCCCGGCGAGAGGGCAGCCAGCAGCGCTGGGCGAGCAACCGGGCGAGGCACCACGACGCGCGCTAGCACCAGCGCCAGAGCGAGGGGAGACCGCCCGGCTTCTCCACTCGACCCAAGGCCGACGCGACCCCATCTCCTCTCTCACCCACACGATCCTCTCCACCCACTCCGGCCGCTGGCCAGCCCACCCACCCCAGATGAGCCCCGGATCCGAATCGCCTGCCGCCGCCGGTGGTGCAGACGCCGGCACCGGTTCCTCTGCGGCCGCTGGCGCTGGCGCCCTCGTCGTCGAGAGCCCGGCTCCTCCCACCCCAGGAGGCCCGGCTGGCGATGACACGTCGGCCTCGAGGGCCGGCACCAAGCGCGAGGCCGACGCGCCCACTCCCGGCACCGGCGGCGAGGAGTCGTCCGGCACTGCCCGCAAGAAGAAGAAGACGGGGCCCGGCAATCGAGGTGTGGCCAACTTGACGCCGGAGCAGCTGGCCAAGAAGCGTGCAAACGGTATGTCATCTCCAACCCCCCTCGTCGTCGTTGCTGTACCTGGTCCGTTTTGGTTCCGGCTTCCCTGTCCAGATGTGTCATAAACCATTACACCACTGGTCTCACAGAATCCTACCTTGCCACCTATGTGCAACCCAAAGTCAAACCCCATTGCCCGATACAGTCTTATCCACATGTCTCTTTTCCTCCCCCCGCCGCCGTAGATGCTCTAGTCCTGCCTTATCTGATACACCCTACCCACTAATTCCTTCTCGAAACACCCGACGCCAAGAACTCCACAGCTAATAACTTTCCTAGACCGTGAGGCTCAGCGCGCCATCCGTGAGCGCACAAAGAACCAGATTGAGTCACTCGAGCGCCGCATCCAGGAACTCACCAACCAGCAGCCCTATCAGGAGCTCCAGGCAGTCCTGCGTGCCAAAGAGGCCGTCGAGCAAGAGAATGCCGAGATTAAGCGGCGGCTGGCCGGCATCGTCGCCATGCTCCAGCCTCTTATTGGCCACGGTAAGTTGTCTATCGGGTTTCTAGGTTTGCGTCCAACTAATAATGGAATGGCAGCCGCCGTTGAACAAGCATATCTCGCGCCAACTCAGCCTTATACTCCGCCGGTACATGTTAGTCAAGCGCCCACAAGCGCTCCACCTGCCGCCACCGGCCACCACCATCACAACAGCAACAACAATGCTGCCTCAACCCCAGGGAGTGCTGCTTCACCTAGCGCCCATGACGCCTCCTATACTCACCAGCAGCAACAGCAACAGCAACAGCACTGGCAACAACAGCAGCAGCAGCAGCAGCAGCAGCAGCAGCACGCTCACTCGAGCGGTGGTCAAAGTATAGAAGGCCAGGCCAGCACTCAGCTAGTTCAGCAACGGCACGATCTACGCCATGGCCTCGAAATGGGACCCGAACGCCTAGGGCTTGATTTTTTGCTCGATTCTACCCAGCGGGTAAATCGGATTCAAAACGGCGTTAATGGCGCTCAAGACACCCCAGCGTACCACCACATGCCCATGAAGCATGACTGGACTGGCGTCTCATATGAGCGTTCCCTCCATAACAGGTCATCTAGTTGGGGGTCTCAAGGGAAACCCGCTCATCAGGGACTGGAACAGCAACAGTCTCCACACAGCCAGGGCCATCATAACCAGGCAACACAGCAGCAGTCTCACCCATATAGCATTCACCATCAATCGCATTCCCTCCCTCCCGGTCCCGAAAGCGTTGGGTCTGGTCCCAGCCCTGGCCCAAGCGTGTGTACTCCTGGTGCTCACGGTTCTACCCCGGCTCCAATGCCTCCACGTTCAGACCAGGGCATCGATTACTCAACCCCGATCAAGAACTGCCCGCCAACCTGTCCTCTCGATTCTCTCCTCCTTGACTTCCTCAGTGAGCGGCGCCAGCGTGCGGCTGACGGTCTATCGGCCCAGGAAGTTGTTGGGCCACGGTACCCATCCGTCTCCTCTCTTCTCAACCCAGCCCAGAGCGCATACAGTCATCCGCTCTCCAAGGTCTTTACCGACATTCTCTCCACTTTCCCAGATATATCCAATCTGCCTGAAAGAGTTGCTGTCCTCTACATTATGTTTCTCCTCATGCGCTGGCAAATAGCTCCCACTCAGGACAACTATGAGCGCCTGCCTGAGTGGATAGTCCCGTCCCAGACACAACTCACCAACCCCCATCCAGCTTGGGTTGACCACATCCCATTTCCGCGTATGCGCGAACATATTGCTCGGGAGCCGCCGTCAGCCATGTACATGTTTGAGAATTTCTTCATCCCCTTCACCACAACCCTTTCCCTCTCGTGGCCCTACGAGGACACGGATACCTTGCTCCAGAACCCAGAGGGTGACGAACTCATGATCAACCCTGTCTTTGAGCGACATTTGCGTAACCTCGACAACTGGAAACTCGGCGATGCCTTTGCCAAGGCATTTCCCACGCTTGTGGACACATTTAACCTCGACTCTCGGTCCCCGGCGCCGGGTTCCGTAGGGAGCCGATAAATAAAACCATGTTTTTACATATATATTTACCACCATGTATTACTTTTTTTTTCATCTTTCTGGTTGCAGAAATTGCTGGCAGACTTATCCTCAGAGGCTGTAGGGAGGTTGGGAGTTTCGTGACGGCGTCATAATTGGTAATCGGGGCGTTGAAATGGGTTTGTGGTCAGAGGCGATCTAATGAGATCTGCGTGCCCGGGGCGACTATGTACGGTGGGAGGTTCACGTCTTTGCGGGAAGTTCACACACGGGATGTTGAACTCCTGGTGTGGCTGTTATTATTATAGATGTCTGCGTTGTTGTCTGTATAGATTACCTTGGCGACAATCTTTAACCATTTCTATATGTTGTTCGCAAGACCTTTTTACAAAAACCAGACTAAATTTGAGATTCCAGCACTACTACCAGGCTTGTAGGCTAAATCCAAGAACTAGTACATATATTGACATGATTGATTGTCGCAGCTTCAGCTTCGCATTCGACGAAGACCAGAAGGAGAGTGTGACGGGTCTTTTATAAATAAATACAGCGCCTCCATACACATAAAGATAACTAGTTAGATGCAACATCATAGTTTGGTTAGATGTGGCCCAGAAACTATGCCGTCACATGGTGAGTTCTCATGTCGTTTTGACTTGCGCCCGGTACACTTACTATCCACATCACCAACAATAGTGCGAGCAAGATTAGCTAAATGCCTCAGTAAACTAGCATGTAATACCAAGTATATGGACATATCTATTCAAATCCAACATCACTATTTCAAACGCCTCTGTGATAAACACGCTCGCCTCCTTGGTGTCTTGCCGGGTATCTCCATCACAACACCTCCCATCACTTGCCATCAAGGACATTTTATCAGTTTACATTAGCCTCCACTCAAACCTCGTCTTCTAGATCAACCGCTCCAAAGGAAAACTTGCGCAGGAGCGGGCCTTCGCCAACAAAGAGGCTCGAGGTCCGCTCACGTGGCATCTTCTGGAACATCAGCGCCTTGATGGGCGTCTCAGTATGCACCGAGTCCAGAGCCGGGCTTCGTAATCGGCGGCCGGAGGACAGGGAGAATATCTTGACGGTACCGTTATCCTGAGCCGCGGCCACAACACCGAGATGGGGCTCAACATCCCAGCCAATGTGGAAATGGGCGTCGTTGCAGTGGTCTGGGAATGTAAGCAGTGGACGGGACCCATTGGGCCGGCGATCTAGGAACCTCATGTCATGTAGGGACATGGAATTCTGCAGGCCTGCCACCAGGACGTGGTTTTGATTAACGCTCCGAATGTGAGCGATGGAGGTTTGGTGCTTGATGAAGGACCACTGGGTCTCGGGCGTTCGCAGATCAGAGACCCAGAACCGCGACTGGCGGCCCCCCGCCAGCAGGATGTTGTGGTTGCCTTGCTGGAAGTCTTGGGTAAATATTTCCTGAGGGAGATGCATGCCCTTGGACGGCTTCTGCGGCTTAATCGGCGCAACCCAAGACATTGTTTCATTAGACTGAACCTGCAACAAGCCGCTGTTTGTCCCAACAACGCAGATTAGGTCAGATGAAGAGGGCGCGGGCGTACTGGAGTGTACGAGCCATTCATCGCGCAATCCATGACGTATGGACAGTCGCTGGTAATGGTTTGCTATAAACATGTTACTGGAATTGTTCAGAGTTCTGAGGTTAGGATCAACGCACTCTCTCCAAGAAGCCAATGCGGTCGATTAGGATCGTCCACATCCGACAAGGGAGGTGAAAAGAAGTACAAGCCACAACTATGATCAGGTGCTCTAGACGTCAATAGTATCTTATGCGAGGGCTTGTGGTACTTGATGGAGGACATCTGCGGGCACCTAATCATCTCGGTGCGGAACGACAGAGCCCTCCCTGAAATAGGAGGGGCATCTCTAGAAAAGTGAACCCTAGGGAGGGATAGTTAGTTACTAAATCGAGGCTCCCCCTTGCGTGATGTGAAATAACCCACTCTAGATTTTCGTTCATGGGAATGTGACTGCCCACCAGGGTCTCCTCATCCAAAGCTAGAACATGGTCAGCAGATTAACAACCGAAATACGCATCATATCCTGCACTGACTTGCATACGCCACGCCCAGACCCGTCTTCATATCCTCCCCGCCGACGTAGAAGCACGGCATGTTGGCATATCTTGCCCTCGCAAAGCTCGGCGCAAAGGGCACACTCCCCTTGGCCACCACGCCCTGCGCCCATGCATCGGCGGCTACATCTCGATCCTCGAGCCGTCCACGCCCACACTCTGCCACACGCCCGAGGCCGGTCTCTCGAGCCAGGAACCCACCGGATACAAGGTCCCGGCCAATGAGATGCCGCTTGATGTGCCTCTTGACTAGCTGTGCCCGTCGCCGAGCGGCCTGGCGGGCACCGTCTTGCAGCTTGCGTCTCTTGACCGCATCCGAGGAATAGGCTGCGCTGGAGGATGTCAGGTGAGACTTTTCAATTTTAAAGTACTTTTTCTTTTCAGGATCTTTGCTATTCGTCAGATGCTGGACAAAACACCAGTGGGATGACAGACACCGTACCAAAATAATACCCCGGAATTTCAGGATTCATGACCAGGGAACGTTAAGATGGATTTTTATTCGAAGAAGATTTTTTAGAACCGAGTTTGCTACGAACAATATGACTTTGTTTTTCTTGGGTCGAGGTTGAATAGACAAGAGGTGGGTAAACAAATTACAACTTTTTAGTGAACTGACGTTGAGCAAAAGCACTCTGCGCACGTGACCAATTGACTTTGCGTTATGATATACCTTCACTTAAAACAAAGCTACAACAGAAAGTGTCTACACCTACACCTCGCCAGCTGAACATACAATCACTTCTTTTACAGGGCAGGGAACTGTCACTTCAGATTTTGGCAATCAAGGATATTTAATTTTTACTTTTATTCATTACGTAGTCTAGTAGTCGAACTCTAGGGGTATGAAAAGATTCCTCCTCATCCTCGGAGCATCGGTACACGGGTATGATCGGTACAGTGCAAATTTAGACAGAGCGAAAGTGAAAAGCCCGGCAGATGGTGTTCCGGATATATACCATCCCTAATTTACTGAGACTTCTCGTGCTGGGTAGAGACACGCTGGAGAGAGACGACTGCGAAGATTGTTAGCACTTATGATAATGTAGGAGTGATGTGAGTAAAACTTACCGAAGTCCTCAAGGGAGCGCTGCTTCTGGTCCTTCTTGGGGGACTTGCCGTGCATGAGGTTGTCAAAGCCGGAGCTGCCCTGCATGAAGTAGTAGAGACCACCCATGACAGCGAAGATACCGAAGGAGAAGATCCAGATACGGACAACACCGACGATGGAAGTCTGGTTGCCGTGGCGGAACCAACCGAAGATACAGAAGAGGGTGGCGATGACGTCGACGATGAAGACGGCACCGCTGAGCTGCCACGAGGGGATGGAAGACCAGAAGGGACCGTTGGCACGGGTGATGAAGATAAGCCAGTTCTCAGTAAGGGAGATCTCAAGGAAGAGAACCTCATCCATGTCACCGAAGTTCTGGACGATACCGCCATCCTCACCCTGGGCAAGCATAGTGGTAAGAGCAATCCAGGTACCGACAGCCAGGACAACACCGAGGAGAACGGACATTCCCCAGAGCTTGGGAAGGTTCCACTTGACGGGGGTCTGGGAGTAAGGAGCGTTATCGTAGGCAATGGCCAGGGTAGCGATATCAGCGAAAATGGCAATGAAGACGACGAGCTCAAGGTTGAGGGAGCGGTTCAGGATAGCGATCCAAAGACCAAGGAAGATCTCCATGTGCAGGGAAAGAGCGATACGGTAGACAACGTAGGCGTACATGCGGTGGAAAATCTGTCGGGAAGTCTTAAGAGCATCAATGATAGCACCGAGACCAGGGGCAAGGAAGACGATATCAGCGGCGGAACGGGCAGCATCGGAAGCACCCTCGACGGCAATACCAGTATCAGACTTCTTCAGGGAGGGAGCATCGTTGACACCGTCACCGGTCATGGCAACAAGGTAACCACGCTGCTGGAGAATCTCGACGACATTGTACTTGTGCTGGGGGAAAACCTCAGCGAAACCATCGGCAGCCTCAACGAAATCGTAGACCTCAGAACCGGGCATGTCACCACCGCCACCAAGACCAAGGCGCTCAGCGTTGTAGACGTTGGTACCGAGACCGAGCTGGCGAGAAGTCTCACGGGCAATACCGACAGCATCACCAGTAAGCATCTTGATGGACAGACCGAGAGTCTTGGCCTCGTTGATAGTGCGAGCAGTGTCGTGACGGGGAGGGTCAGAGCAAGGCATAATTCCGAGAATCTCCCAAGCACCCTCACCACGCTTGCGGGCAACACCAAGGGATCGGAAACCACGGGTAGCAAACTCAGCGACGCAGTTCTTGTAGTCACGGTCGATGTCCTCGGGGATGGGGTGGTCCTCCTCGACAGTCTTGAGAACGAAAAGAGGAGCACCCTTGACACAGATGATGCGCTCACCCTGGGGAGACTCAACAATAGCGGTAACCTTCTTGGAGACGGGGTCGAAAGGCTGGAACTCAAGGACCTTGTACTTGGAGAGAACAGACTTGGCACGGGGGTAGAACTTCAGGGACTTCAGGAAAGCCTTGTCGATGGCGTCAATACCCTTAGCCTTGCGGGAAGCAGCCAAGCAGGCAGTGAGCATCAGGTCATCGGGCTCAACACCAGCGACAGTGTAGGGCTCAGAGAGAGAGAGCTTGTTCTTGGTCAGGGTACCGGTCTTGTCAGAGCAAAGAATCTCGACACCAGCAAGGGACTCAATGGCGGAGAGCTTCTGGACGATAGCCTGCTTCTTGGCGAGGTAGGCAGCACCGACAGCCATGGTGGTGGTAACGACGGCAGGGAGACCGACGGGAACACCGACGATGGTGATGGCAAGAGTGAATCGGAGAATGTCGACAATGGGGTTGGATCGGTAGAAAGAGGAGATCCAGACAACCAGAAGAGTGACAATGACAAGAACAAGCAGAATCGTACCAATACCGTTGAGAACCTCAGTGAAGTGACCAGTGCCACCAGCAGACTGGGAGACAAGGGCAGCGGCGCGACCGACGAAGGTGTTGTCACCAGTGGCAGTAACAATCATGAAGGCCTCACCACGCTTGACAGCGGAGGAAGAGAAGCAGTTGTCGCCCTTGTGCTTGTCAACAGCAAGGGACTCACCAGTAAGGGCGGACTGATCAACCTGGAGGAAGGCATCCTCAGTGACGATGCGACCATCAGCGGGGATGATAGAACCATCCTCAATCTGGAGGATATCACCGGGAACGACCTCGTGGGCCTCAATCTCCTTCAGGGTACCGTCACGGAGAACGACAGCCTTCAGGGCAAGAGTCTTCTTGAGTTCCTCGACAATAGAACCAGCCTGGAATTCCTGGATGAAACCGACACAGGCGTTGAGCAGAAGGAGACCGCAAATAACACCGAAATCGACCCAATCCTCAAGACCGGCAGCAAGAACGGCAGCACCCTATGACAAGACGCGTTAGCAACTGGCGTTCCAAGATAATGTCCAATTTCCCACAGCTTAGAAGCGCGAGTGAGAAGCTTTGGAACGATGGGGACGTGATGGGCATGGGTTTCGACATAGTGGGGAAGGCACTCAATCCGACTGGATCTGTGTCTCCACATGGATCATCCCAATGTGACGATGCGACAGCGCGGATGCGTTGCGGTGCCGACCGTCATCAATTGAGCAGCGAATTGACGAGCAAAAGCTGGTCCAGTGGATCCACCCACACGAACAGACGCAACTACCCCTGTCCACCCCGAGCTTGTGTGGGTCTCGAGTGGAGCTGGCAATCTGCGCCAAAAACGCGCAAGAAAAATTGTGCAACGTGCATGCCGGTTCCCAGCAGGCAATCAAAACAAGGCGTTTCTTGCACAAAGCCAAGGCCATGCCAAGTAACACCGAGCCATTGAGAGCCGCGCACGCCCCGGGCACCAGTCCAAGTGTTTCGGGGGTAGGGTTTGGGGGTGTGAACCGTGAAGTGATTCTGACGCAGCGCAAAAGTAATTACCGCTAGAAGCAAGCAGATAGATACTTTGCGCCGGCAGTATGATTGTGGTTTTGGTTTGGGGATATCAGACGTATTAGACTTACCTCCATGACGAACTGAATAGGACCGATGAAGAAGCTGAAGAACTTGAGGATCAAGTTCTCCTTCTCCTCCTTCATCTGGTTAAGACCGTACTTGCGGCGGCGAGCGATGACCTCGGCCTCAGTCAGACCAACACGGCTGTCGGTCTGAAGCATATCCTCAGGAACAACACGGCCACCGCCGGGCTGAACCTCCTCCTCTTCCTCAATCTGATGACCATCCTCGGACTCGAGGTCCTCGATCAGGGCATCAATATCCTCATCTTCCTCCTCGTCGTCGGCGGCGTGGCCCTTGGGAGCGGCTTGAGGGGGAGGAGCCTGTCCTCGCTTCTCGTCGAAGCCGCCAGTCTCGATGTTGGTGGTCAGCGCAGGAGCGCCGGCAGCCTTCTCGTCAGCCATGGCTGGAAGGTGGAGCGCAAACGCGTTGCTAGGTAGGAAAAGAGACGAGTCTTTAGGAGTCCGCAGACGTATGCAGCAGTTGTGTAATTATTAAGTATGGGGGGAAGGGCTGCAAAAAGAGAAGAAGGATCAAGACAATGCTTGAGGTAAGAGTGGAGAGGGTAGTGTCGAGCACCGCACGAAGGTAGGGTCGCTTATATGTGAAGCATTCGTGGGTGAAGAGGAAGGGAAAAAGAAGTTGGTTTGAAGCCGGGAGAAGGTCTCTATTTCAATGGCGCACCTCGATGCCTACTCACCGGCGACCTTGCCGGACCTGCCCCGTGCGAACCTACCTGATGATGGCCGGGCGGGTCCTCTCTCTCACAGTCACTCTCAACTCGCTCACTACTTGCAACGCAGGACTTCTCATGGGGCTCATGGGAAGCCCACAAGTCCACACCTCCCAAGTGGGTCCGCCGTGGGACCCGTTTGTCCCCTTGTCCCCATGGTCCCCAGGTCCCAGACCCAATTCTCCCAGGGTACGGCCGGGAAGGGTGTAGTACGTACCTCCGTACCTTTTGGATGGTACTGTGTGTACGAGTGCGGCTACCGTACGAATTGGCCTGGCGCCCCACGGCCTCGCCGGTTGCGAGCAACAAGTCGCTCACTGCGTCTGTCGTCACTCTCACACTCTTGCTCACTTTTCTCGCTTTCTCTCTCGCTTTTCCCCGTCATCTTGGCCTTGCCCTCGCTGCCGACTCGGTCCCAGCACTGTGCAGAAAACAAAACCCGCATTCAGAGATTTCATGACGAGAAATTACACGCAGACACGCCCCCCCACAGACTCCCTCACTCCCCCCCAATCGCTGGGAGACTTCTACACTGCCAAGCAATGATAGACAAGATTGACAGACACAGACACATACATACGTAGTGCACCCTTTTGCGTACCGACGATGCCACGAGAGAGCCATGGGACACCAAATGTCGGGCCAAACCAAGACAGGCTACCGCTCAAGGGCGGGAGCCAAAAGATACACGTATGTCATAACAGTGCAACGCCCACGCCCACGCCCATCATGTTACGGCGGCGGCATCACCACGGCCAAACGACAAACAGCCATAATCATCAAATAATAACTGAAAGTGGCAGCTAGCCAGCATCAGTATCAGCTACCATCAACCAAGCTCACCCGCACCCGGTAGCGTCGGCTGGACCACGGTCCACGCACTGGTGCAGTGGACAATCGGCACGGTTGACGGGCGTGCACAAACGAGCGGGCTTTTTAGGGCCTGGGCGTGGCTGTAGAGCGCCGTCGGTCGCTGCATCTGCATTGGTTTTGACTGCCCGTGCTGTCACTGGCCGAAATGACTCCAACTGGAGCCGATTCGGCGACCCATTGATTTCATCGTCCTTATCCCCCCCATGCCTTTCCAAGTCCACACCTTGTCCACCCGGTTCTCACCCATGTCCACCACGCCCACCTTTGCCCACAATTTTTCCTCGGCCAGGTCTTCCATGCAGGTGCAAGAGCACAGTGTGTGTGGGCACCTCTCGAGCGTGGGGAATGGAAACAAGACGGTAATCTCGCACAGAGGTAAACAGTCGAAGCTATGAGCAATGACAACAAAACAACAACAATATCAACCACCTAACAACAAACCGAGGCGCCCCACCCAGCCAGGCCGATGATGTCGTTTTGACGGGCAGCCTCTGGACGATGAACTAGGCCTGGCATGGTATGTGGCCGGAGAGCTAGCTGCACCAACCGGCAGCACTCTCACCGTGGTGGCTGATGGCTGACGAAGGCCCTTTACAGATCCCTTCACGTTCTGTACCTACTTCGAGGCGATCAATCGCTGCCACCGCCCCCTGCCAAGGAAACAGCTGGGAAACAAAGAAAAAAAAAACCCTCTGCACCCCTTTGTAAACACTCACTCGCAAGCCGCTCTGTCGGTGATACTCGTTAGCGGACCGGTCTTGGCAGAGTGTCATCTGTCATGATCTCAAACCCGCTACAATGTTGCTGATACAGTGAGCCGCCTTAATGCCTCCAGTTATGCACTCAATTCAGGCAATGGTTATTCGTCCCTGGGCCTGCTGCACTGTGCATCTCCCGGGTCCCGTAGTCTTCCGCCCTCGCAAATCGGCGAGCTTTGTTCTGTGTGCCTTGACTGCGAATTGGCTGGGAAGCCAACCTGCCAACCGCCATCCACAACGCCTCCTCCACTGTTCCCGTGCCTTGTAGCCCAGGTACATTGCTGTACGTCAGTGCTGCTGGTACCGGGGCCCTCGTCGCTGGCTGAGGGATTTTCGGCCATGGCGCCGCCCCCTTCAGCGAGCGAGCTCCCACACCCAGCGACCCATGTGCTTCTATCTCTGGCAAGATGGTCGCGACCGACGAGGAGATGACGACACTGGCTCGCCCTGCCCTTGGCGGTCAGCAGAATTGCGACTGGCTGGCTGGCCGATACACCACTGAAGAGCTCTCCCGTCTCGCTGTGAGAGCATAGCATAGCAACAGGGTACGTACATACGAGACATGACAAGACCCCCGAAGACGAAAGCGGACGGGGTATAATGGAACTGTTTGTCCTCGTGGTCGAGGCGAAATGGAGACTGAGGTCGCACAGCACTCCCGTCACCTTGGCATTGGCATGAGCGTGGTCTCGACAGTAAATTATGCAGCATTTTAGATGCATCGTAGAGTCAAGGCGCTGCGATGAGACACAGATATTACTGATTTCTCAATGTTTCTGAATGAGAGACTGATGGTGATCGGCCATCCCCCACGGCGCCCAAGCACGTTCTGGCCGATAGTGATGCCTTCAGGCTGTTACAGCACCTGATGACGACACATTTCTTGCGGCTACCCTGTGGTTCATCGCGTGTAATTCGGCCGATCTTTGAGGTCAATTGGTGCAACCGAGACCACGACAACTCTAAGGTTAATTGATTGTAAGTTAGCCATGTCGTAGACAAAGGCGATACAGGGCGTGCCGTGTCTCAATCGCGTGTACATCCTCATTTCTGCCGCGATAACAGCTGAATTACTCTTTACAATTGATGATTTTTTTTATCCCTCGCACTCGGCCTTAGACCTCCCTCGCCTGGGCGAGCTTGCCATGACGAAGGGGTTGACGGGGGTGCGTCTCCGAGGTCACCCAGAAAGGTCAAAGGGTCTCAACTTGCCGGTACCTGTCGTACGCCCTTCCCTGCAGAGGCCTTGGCTGAATGCAGATTCTGCACGCTGAGTGGCCGTCGCATGGCCGTCAGTGGTCTGGCCAATCGCCTTATCGGCAGCTGTTAAACCTTGCCAGCCTTGGCAAGTTGAGCACAGTACAGGGCACTGTACCAAGATGCCCTCCGGCGAGGTTGCAGTGCCGTCACGAATTTGCCTCGCCGTCCCTTGCTCATTGCCCGGCCGGCCCTAGTTCCTGCTGCTGGCTGGATCCCCCCCTCCTCAATCCAATACAAGCGCTCTCAAGTCGAGGGTAACACTGGGCGAGGGAACTCCAGTTCTCCATACAAATCTTCGCGCATGAGGCGCAACGCTAGCGTCCCCGATCCAGTCTGCGGGTGAAAGCGGATGGGGATATTGGACCTGGAGACATCAACCAACGGCGCCAGCACCAACAGCTCCCGGTTCCCGGCGTTCCCTTTCCTGGCGCTCCAGCTGGGGGTGTTGATGTTGTCACCGCCCGGGATAACGGGAATACCAGCTCGCGCATGCTCAATCGCATCAGCCAGCCGTGCCACCAAGCCCCAGGTTTGCTGCTCAGCAGTTCACTTGCAACGCCAGCTGTTGCCCCAGCGTGCAGCTCCAGTGGGCCGCAGGAGTGGGCACCCCGTCCACACATGCAATTAGTCGGCGGGCGGGCACGGGGAGCCCACCTGGAATTATTCTCGAAGCCCGCGGACAGAGAGTCGCCTCGCCTCCCGTTGCCATGTTAGTCTTCAATTGGTCGCAAGTGGCGGTGATCGCGACGGCAACTATCGCCTCCTCCATCGGTAGATGACCAGCCTCTCAGTTGTTGGCCTAGGACAACCTTGTCGCGCTTGAGGACGGTCAAGAATTAAGCACCAACATGATCATGACCTCGTTTAGACTACGTCATTGGAATGGTCGCTACGATCCTCCCCAGCCTCCCACCAGAGGGCGCACAGAGCCCCCAGTACTACAAGGTGAGACATTGGGGGTCCTTGGGCCAATCCGATCGCTTCGCCAACTAGCCGTCACCGTCTCGCGCATGTTCTGTGCCACATCGGCTTGGCCGTGGGGGGGCGAGAGAGGCTTACCTCGGTCGAGGTGAATAATTGATTGCTTAATGGTAGGCAAAGCCAGCAATGGCTGTCGGTGACGAGGGACCGACGCAGATTTCTCGGTGAATCAAACGGCAAAATAACGACCGGGACCAGGTAAATTTTTTTTTTCTCCCTGGAGCTAGCCGGGCTCTAACCCAGATTATCGTTGGCCAAGCTTGTCGAGGCGATAAGCCTGAGTCGGTGCACTCGCGCCCCGACTCGGTCCTGTTCATTAGTGACAGGAACAAATTACCGGCGACCGGCGACTGTCAGGTCCGCGATCTGGCTCCTGGTCCAAATTTTGCCGCGCCTGTCGGCCATTGACTGGCCGTTTCAAATTCTGCAAACCCGTAATTCCTCCAACCCATGCCCATGTCCCCAATCGAATCCCGCACAGGGCCTCATGGCCTGCCTGGCATGTACCGACTTCACTGTAAACGCCTCTCGGTAGGTACCTCTACTCGCTGGCTCGCCGGGTTGGCACCTGCCACAGCACAGTTAGCGTGTCGTTTACAGCGGGAGCGACATGTCTATAGAGTACTATTACACCCGCTTACACGTACACCTGGCTACGTAGACGCACGCCCATCTTTATTTCGCTCATCAATTGAATCGCGAAATCCGATATCCGCCATGGCCGACGATTCGCGAATTCGGAAACGATGCTCAGTTCCCACCTCGAATAGCGTCCCAAGTACGGTAAGGGAGTAAAATGAGGCAACAGCAAAAAAGACTCGCAATTTTGACGAAACCCACTCTTTGACGGACGAGGATCGGATCAGATGAGCCAGTGGGATATTTGCATCATGCACCAGCATTCTTCTGTCGTGGAGCCGCTCGCCCCAGTTGGAAAGCTGAAGCTGGAGCTAGAACCCACCACCCCATGGTTGCAGTCGGTGCGCCCATCTCTTCGCTGCACTGAAAAGCGTCTTTTCTTTTACTGGACTGTTGTGCCTGTGCTTCCCCGGCGTTACCAATTGACGTCCATGCTATGGAGACAGCATGACGTTCAACGTCCACCGGACTAACATGCGCAGGAGTGGGCGAGGCATTTCTTCAGCTGCTGCCGTTTTCTCCATCGACAACCCGGTGGCGGATCCGGGGTCGCCCGGGAGGCGCTCAAGCTCAGGGCCGGGGGGTGGCGTCCTGAGCCGGCTATGGAAGTGCAATTGGCCACGCAGATTGGCCAGTCGAGATGTCGAAGTGCGGGAATTGGCGGCACTCTCTCCTCTTGACGCCCCAAGGGCTTTAGCTCTAATGCATGCGTGGAACATCATCGACAGGGCATATTGGACAGAATCGTGAGCTACGGAGTATAGGCCAAACAGCGACATGGATGACTTGTCTTCTTTTCTTTGCCGTTGCCTGAGCGTTGTTGCGGGGGTGTTGCAGTGGCAGTTGCACTTGTAGCTCCCCATCGCAATTACCTCTAGGTGTCGTGTGCACCCTCCCCCAAAGTCTCTTCTCTCTGCCATTTTGTTTTGCGCTGCACCTGCCTGACCTGGCAGGCTTGAGGTCTGGGTCCCTTCCGCTTGTAGTAAACACTTCGACAAGCCCCCCCTTCCCCAGTATTCGTTTGATGGGGCTCTGCATGCACCACACTCTAGGCTACAGCTTTTCAAACACGTGTTTAATTTCATCACTTCTAAATAGACTCACAAGGCGAGCGACGGTGCGACAATTGGTATTTGAGGCCTTCTTGGCAGTCGCCATATACGTACGCCCGAGACGAATTGTGATTAACCAGCCTTATCAGAATCTCTTGGCTCTGCAACCCCCTGAGTGATCTTTCATGCCGCTCTCAACAATTGCCTATACAGGAGACCAAGAACTTAGGGATCTGCTCGCCAAACAGCGCCATAAAGCTTGGCCTTGATCTTTGACCTCACCACACCTCACCGGCTGCAAGTGCGGTGCAGGACCGGCGAAAAAAAGCTGCTCTGAGTGAGACATTGAGGCTGTGGATGTGGTAGAAGGATGACGACGACTATGATCACCAAGTATACGAAACATGGTCAAGCCAAGCCATTTTGCCAAGTCTTTCGTGATGCACCTAAACTCCGATCCTCATCACACCGACCCCGTTGATAGTCAAGTTGCGAATATTATTTTTGTCGGTGTGTAATTGTAGCAGTTTACGGGTCCAGTCGCCATTCCAGGCCAAGGTCAAGGTCAGGGTCGGCGAAGCTTCGCCGTCGCTGGGGACTTCTCCAATTCATCCCGCACCAAGCGTCTCGGGCAAGCAAGGCAAAGCGCAAATCGAAAAGCAGGGATTTGCAACCAGCGGCAACGACCCGCTCTTGCAACCGATCCGAGCGATTTGTCTCGCACGCGACACTTACTTGGTACTCATGGTAACATCTCCTTTAGTTACTACGGAGCAGTCCCTGGTCCTATTCCGTCCCGAGCTACGCGGAGCCGCGGAGATGCCATCTGAGGTGGAATCTTGATGTTCCCGCCACTGTCCACTTGACCACCCATTGGAGAGCCGGGGGTAGCTCCTACATCAAAGTTATGATGCCGCATGGACCAGGTCGCGGCCACTCACGGCACCGTTGGATCCATCAATTCTGCCTCGAAAGGCTCGCTACAAGTCGTCAGCAGCTCTCGCGTGAACTGGCGCTCTGGCCACGCGATGGCTCGCGTCTGGACTGTCGTCACGCCTCGCCGCCAACCAGGCCCCAGTTGGCATGCCCACTTTGCAACTTTTTTTTTTTTTTTCCTCCCTAGCTCACGAACTTGCCGCCACTGGCCGGTCCCTGTTGGCGCTCGCAGCGACTCGAGGTTCCCACCATCGTCCAGGCCCTCGATTCGACAAGGTCCGCGCCCCATCGTGTCGCTTCTCGGACATTACCTCGTGCTCCCAGGCCAGGCCCCAGGTCGGCCCCAGACCGGCCCCAAACGCGCCTTTTGTTTTCTTTTACGTGTCCGTTGGATTGTGATGACAACCCACCCGTTATCACTTGTCAATCCAATTCGTTTGGTTGCTTGGGTGTCATTTCCATCTGCATGCCGGTAATGAGGCTCACCCTCCAAAGTGCTCATTCCCGTTCCCATCCTATCTATCCGTGCCGTCATTCCCGGTGTTGCTAATTTTCTCTTCCCAATACATGATGTCAGAGGAGAGTTTGGCGCTTGGAGCGTCGAATTGAACAAAGCCATGTACCGTCACATCGGCAAGTTCTTGCCCGTACCTGAAACCAGCACGTCGGCCATCGGCACCGACGAGTCCGTATCCATTGATTATCGCCTCGCCCATGCTGACGCTTGCGATGGAGTATTCTAGCATAGTTGAAGTTTTCAGGTGGCCAATATTGCGCCTTCCCGGTTTATCTCCGTCTCGCCCAAGTCTTTCGTTGTACCTCGCACATTCTCTAGTGTTCGCCTCGTTTAACGTTCACGGCTTGAGCCAACCCGCCACTGGTACCAATTAGTTTCCGCGGTGCGCGGTTTCTCTTCAACGCGCATGCCCATGGCATGTATCTCAAGTACATACTGAGACGTTGATTGTGCCGCTCAAGGCTGTCCCTGACTCGAGTGGTTGAGCGCCACGTTCCCAGTCAGGCCAGGGAAACCCGCGTTGCTCGACTTGGAAGGTACTCCAATTGGGTACTGCCTGGTACGAAGCAGGTACGCGGATCGACCACGAGACGGCCCTTTGGCGGTCAGTTAGGGTTGCGGGTTTGGAAGGCTCTAGACGAGCCATGGACCAGCCAGGTCTTCTCAAAACGTTGGATCCTCCTCGGTCCGGGGAGTGAAAATTGGGGCGCTCAGCATGGGACTGGTGTAAGAGGACCCTGCATCCAACCCTCCAGACAGGTAATTCACTCATACAAAACGGGTTGTCCGCGGCTATTGGATTGGTGGATGGGTAAGTCTCCCCGCTAATATGCTACGTGCGCCTGCTCCGAGGTGGCTAACCAAGGCCTTGTTCAAGATCCCAGCCGCTGTGGCGGTCAGCTCTCATCTCACTCTCCCCAGTACTTCAACTCGACCGGCTAACTCGGTACGGGTGCCCAGGCGGTCAATGCCGCAAGAGCATGACGGCTCATCATGAACCGAGCCAGCCATTGACTGTCGTACATTATGACTTAGTAGAAGCCTTTCAATTGAAAAAAAAAAAAAAAAAAAAAAAACAGCGTTAATCTTACGTACGGGGAAAACGCCTGAATGGGCCCCATCTCGTTTTCAAACTCTGGGAGAAAAACCCCGACGGTAACCACCCTCGCCGCCTTCTCTTCTCGTCCTACCCCAGGTCTTGGCCGCAGCGGACACCCTTGCCGCTAGATGGTCCCAGATGGAGAAATCATGGAGAAGACCAAAAAAAAAATGTCTAGGAGAGAGAGATGCTCGTCTACAGGTCGACGCCCGCCGCCACAGCGCATTCTCCAATTGCCCAGGCCTACCTCTCTGGCGAATGTAACATGAAGCTGTAAATAGACGAGCCAATACTTTGACTTCCATCGCTCCGAATATTTGCCAAGAAAATAGAAGCGAGAGCCATCGCCCAATGTGACGGAGAAGCCATCTTGGCTCTTCTACCTTGTAGACGATGAGAAGAAAAAGAAAAGAAAGAGGAAAAGCATCTTATTGCTGGTTCTTGCCCGTTTCCCCTCGTCTCCCCCAGAGGCGTTACGCACCTACAGAATCATGCAGGCAAGCTACATGAAGCCAAATGCGGGCCTCATGCCACGAGGCCCCAAGCCCCAGGTTGCATGAAGATAGGGCGCTCAAGGCCATGTGCATGTCGCCGCCGGGCCGTGCTGTCATCAAGGGCGCGTTTTTTTATTTTATTTGCCGGTCATTGTACATGAGGTTGGTTGCGCGAAAATGTCGGATTGCTCTTTTTGGCAGTATGACTTTTACCGCGCATTGTTTTCTTGTTTCATTCTACCCGTCTTACGCGCACGTTTCCCGCGGCAAATGTGCTGCCCCGGGTGAGGGAAAAGATCTCATTGATTCGCAACGTCCTGTTTGGAATTGGAGTGGTTGGTTGGGGAACCAGGAATGTGGGTTGAAGGACGAGAAGCCAGTGTTGGATCTGCTGGGTTCAGGACGCAATGCGCCCCAATGTATTGCCTTGTTCTTGTTTCGCATATGAATGCTCTGCTCTACCCGCTCGTCTCGTCTCGTCTCATGTCCCGAGCCACGTTGTGTGTGTTGGGGGCTCCAAATTGTTGTCGGCATTAGGCTTTTTGGTCTGGGTGACGAACCCGTTCCCTCGCCATCGTATTTGGCGTGGAGCGGCCAATTTGAAACCTAACCTTGTTCTCCCGTGGCGCGTCGCAATCTGTCATAGGCTCTTGAGCCTTGTGCTCGTGTTGCGCTGTTGGACGCAACCGTCTGGGGGATTCGAAACGTCAGTCTGCCACAAGCTTCGCTACAGGGAAACATTTCTCTAAAACAGACCCCCCCCTCCCTCCTTGGCCAGCGATGACGTGCAATTCTCGGCTGTTTCGACGTCCGAGCTGGATCGTCCGTGGCCCCGTCCGTGCATATCAGAAAGTGTTGTTGCGAGGCGACGAGTGTCTCTATGTCTCCCACGTTTCCTGGGCCTGGGGCCAATAACGATTCTCGTGTAGTAACATTAACTGGCGTTTGCAAGCAGTGGCGCGCCCGTTTTTCTTGGCGGGCGGTGCCAATCGGGGAGACTTCTGGTCGCTTCAACTCTGTTCGTGATCGTCGAAATTGCCTCTCATGCTTTCTTGGCGGGCAACTTTTACCAAATGGGGGGACCCTGCACGGTCTTGCCTCAGCTCGCCAAGCAAACGGCCCCTGCCGGAGTATTCCGCAAAGGGTGAGGAAAGACTGGTCCAGACTCACGGCCATCCCTTCCTCGTTTGCTCAACTGTTTTGCCTGGTGCAGGGTTGGCACAGTATCGGCCCAGGAAGGTGAGGGAAGGGATTTTCAGTCTTGCCAACACAAGCTCAAGCTTTTTGCATGCCCAGCAAATTTCATCTACAGTGCAGCATGCGCCGAGTTGCAGCGCGCTCCGTGCTTGCGAATTTCCCCCGTTACCGTGGCGAAAACAGCCCAAACGGGATGCTCCATGGCCTGGCCGACGACACCCATTCTGCAACACTTCTGGATTCGGGCCGTGCTCTGTCGCTCGCTGCGCCCGTGCAGCTGCTAGCCCACCCGCCCATTTCCCACTGCGGCA
>NAGG01001627.1:0-10321 GCA_003031705.1 Calonectria naviculata
AGGGGGGGCTGATTTTGTGACACAAGCTCTCTGCCGTCGGAGGACTGGGGGGGCGGCTGCTCTCTCTGCCTTGCCTGCAGTTTTTATTTTCTGATTTGTAATCGACGACATATTAAAAAATAGGCCTCTCCCCCCCAACACGCAAACGACAGGACAGCGATCCACGGGCGCGGTGGGGCTGCTGTCATATCGGCCGACGGCGTGCTTCCTTGTGCATGGCATGGCGGGCTGGCGCGCAGCAAGCAGGTGAGCGAGGGAAGACATGGCTTGCCAAGATGCGCGCAGCGAGGGTTTCGCTGCTGGAAGGTGGGCGTCGTTGAGCTAGGGGAGGGAGGGGGGTGATGGATAGGGCTTAGAAGGGAGAAACGGGCTGAGGAGCTGGGGGGGGAGGAGCTTGCGAGCAGGATGAGGAGATGACATCCTGTGGTTCATTTGCTTTTCTCTCCCATACTTCATCTCGACTTTCCTCTAGCTTGGTGTTGTTGTTGTTGTTATTGTTGCTCCTATTGCTATATTCGCTGCCTTGTTTTGTATGCTCCCTCCTCTCCTCCCTGCGTTGAACACCCATCATCAACTGCCACCATGCTCGTCGACGTAGTCGTCCACGCCGACTTCCTCTGCGCCTGGTGCTTCCTCGACAAGCGCAGCCTCGAGAAGGCCATGTATCGCTACAAGGCCCGTCACCCAGATATTGACTTCCGCGTTGTGTGGAAGCCATATCTCCTCTATCCTACTGTCCGAAAAGGTATTTGAACAGACTGCCTAGATTTCCTGCGAGACACATACACATACACGCATACATACACCCACACGCATTTACCCTGGCTATATCCTCGTTCCTTTCTCCATAGTGCCAATGGTCTCTCTCTCTCTCTCCCCTTTGGGAGGAAGGGGGGGAGACTTGCTACGGGAACAATAAGACTGGAATGCTGACTTGCAACCCCCCCGGCCGGCTCTAAATAGGCGACAAGGGCTCCCTCTACACCAACATCATGAGCTCCGAGAAGCTCCTGACCTTTACGCAGGGCATCCGGGCCGCGGGCGTCCGCCACGGCATCAACTTCGCCGTCCGGGGCACCACGGGGCCCTCGCAGCGCAGCCACCGGCTCTCCGCCCTCGCCCTCCGCACCCTGGGCTCCCAGGCCCAGTCGGCCGTCGTCGAGTCGCTGTTCCGGGGCCACTTCGAGCACGGCAAGGACCTGTCCAACGTCGACTGGCTGGTCGAGGTGGGCAAGGGCGTGGGGCTCGAGGAGATCGACGTCCACCGCGCCTTCAGGAGCGACGACATGGCCTGCATCCTCGACGCCGAGGTCCGGGCCGCCACCGCCGGCGGCATCATCGCCGTCCCGAGCGTCCTGATCGGGGGCCGGTACCGCGTCGCCGGCTACCAGGAGTCGTCCCTGTTCGAGGGCACCTTTGATAGATACATCCGAGAGAGGAAGCAGGCTGAGCTGACACTAACACAAACACCTTCATCTACGACGGTATCCACTCAGGTGTCATCAACAGCAGCAGCAGCAGTACCGCCGCCGCCGGCCGCAGCACCGGCGACGGCGCCAACAGTAGCGTCCAAGGCAACGCAGACAGTGGAGGAGGTCACGGTGATGGCGAGCAGCGAGGAGTCAAGCCGGGCCGTGGCCGAAGAGGACGAGGGGACAATAGAGCACGCAAGCAAAAAGCGAAAGAAGGGGGAATAATGTTGTCTAGTTGAATGAACCATGCTGATTCAAAAAAAGAAACATATACTCTGACGCTGGATCTGCGCGTCTCTCTTGTCTACCGGTGCCTCCTCATGCTTATGACTATACCTTTCGCGCTTTTTTTGGGGTTCAATAATAAACCGAAACCTACCCTTCCCTCAAACGCCATATATATAAAACAAAAAGGAGAGAAAAGAGAAAAAGAAAGAAACGAAACAAACCCCCCTGTCTCCGTGTCCATTATAGGAGACAGGGGAATGGGTAAACGATACAAGTAACAAGAGTCAAACGCCCTCCCCAGTGTCCTATATATGTCAAGCGAGGATTCCTCCTGCAATCTCCCTGTCCGTCCAAACATGCCATCCGCCAATAATGTACACGGCCCAAATCACCGTCGCATGCCGCTGTAATCCTGCATCAGGTGCTGCATGTGCACGTTGGTCGCCTTGCCTATGCGCTTTCCGGCACGCTTGCGCGGTGCCTTTGCCTTTCCGCCCTGGCCCTGAGTCGCCTTGTTCGGGTCTTCGCTCGTGGGCTTCTGACCGACACTGACAAGCTTGCGGTGCATGTCGTCAATGCTGGGCAGGGGCACGCGGTGCCACATGTTGCGGAACTCATCCTGGACCTTGAAGTGCAGCGAGGCGTCGTCGGGCCAGACGTAGCGGGGCAGGTTGTCCTTCTTGGTGCGGACAACGAGGATCTTGTGCTGCGTCTCGAGGTGGGCCAGCGTGTCTTCGCAGTCGGGCCAGCCGTCCTTGAGGTCCTTGACGGAAACGCCAGAGGCGTCCGTCTTGCGCTGCAGGTGGGCAAGCAGCGATGTCGCATCCTTGACGCCGGGGATGATGGGCCGGTGCGAGTACTTGCCCGTCTCCCACGTCTGCTCGCTCAGGCTGGCGTCGGGCTTCCAGTCGATGCGGGGATGGCCGCGCAGGCCCTCGGAGAGCTCGCGCTTGTGCTCCTCGGTGTAGTTCTGGAGACTGAGGTGGTCGATGATTTCCTGGATCGTCTTGGCCTCGCCCTTCTTCTTGAGCAGGTCGACCGCAAAGGTCATCTGCGTCTTGACCTCGGCACCGTAGCCCGTCAGCTGTGGCTGCGAGTAGGGCACATCGGGAACGGCCTCGCGCTTGCGCTTTGCGCTCGGCGTGTTGGGGTCCGACGTGGCCGAGGGAGAGGGCGAGGGCGGCGCGAGAGAGGGCACCGCGAGCGAGGCCTTTGCCGTCGACGGGTTGGAGATCTTGGTGGCCGCCGAGGCGAGGGTGCTCTTGAAGGCGTTTGCCTGCTTGTCGAGGTAGGACATGACGGGCGAGGTTTTGCCGCGACGCGACGCTGGCCGACGGGAGACGCTTGCTACGGAGAGGAGATTTTCGGGTGGCGGGAGTGGACAGGCGGAGGAACTGATGCCGGAGGGAAGGACAAAGGAGAGAGAGGCAAGATGGACGCTGAGGTCAAGGCGGGTTGAGGCTCAAGTCAAGATTGACGTTGATCCGTGAGCAAAACGAGGCTGAAAGTGGCCAAGTGTGGCGCTGCCTTGAGTGTGGCGTCGTTGCCTAGTCCAGGACTCGAAGCTGACAATGGGGATGGGCTGAATCACTTCCTACTGGGCGCAGATGTGTCCCAGTCTTATTCGTTCTAATGCGGCTATTGATAAGTGTGAAATGCAGGTTTTGTCTCAAATCCAGGCGACGACTTTTGGCAAGTTTTGGTTCCCCCGTTCTGGGCCTTTGTTCTCGTTCATTCTTGGTAACAGTACCCTGGTATTTTGCCCCATTACGGCCACTATCAAAGGCTGAGTATGAGTCTCTGTACGCACACTCAATGTTTCGAAATCAATGTCATGATTCAGTTTCCCTCTCATTGCCTTCCACAAAAGTACCTCAAAGAATACTGGTTGGTGAATGTGGCGTCATTGGAGGGACTGTGGGGCAGCAATAGAAATACAGACGAGTTTCAACAATACCGAGAGGACTCGTCCGTCTTACGATGGTTGTTCTTATTTGAAAAAAGGAAAAAGAAAAATAGATCAAATGTGGTTCGTAAACACGCCATGTGTTCAATGAGCAAGGTTCTGCAGCATGGCTGGTCGTCATAGCCATGACAGGAGGCTCATGACCAGGGGTTGTGAGGCGATCAGTGAACAAGACGCAAAGTAAACAGTAAATAAAGGAGTTTATTACCCAAATTTAATATTTACTTATTCCGCCCCATCGCATTCATTACAAATGGTTCCTTCGGTTTAGACCGACTGATTTTTTGACAAAATACGGATACTAGGCCATGGGTCATGTTTTATTACCCCCCCTTGGCCGGCCTGCCAGTGAAATTGTGGCTAAATTCCCCGAAATCCCTGAGCGGGGCACTCGGTGTGTTTTCCAGCCTTGTACAGACGTAATGGCAACGTTGTCCGAATTGAGAACATGGGTCTGAAGAATCATGCCAAAGTCGCATTGCATCGTAATCAATCGTTTTACTTCGATTAAAAAAAAAGAGGATATACATCTACAGCCCAAATAGTCCTCCCCTTGGTTCAGAAATGTCCCATAGCAACACCATGCTCCAAAGCCGTGCCTTGCGCGCGGCAGAAAATGTGCCCCTCGACAAGGATGAGATTTGACCACTCTGGCCCCTCAACAAAAAAAAAAAAATCGGGATGCAGGGGAGATTAGAGCCGCCCGCTAAAACCGTCATGTCCAAGTCAAGATAGTGATGCGCGCGCCGTCTAAATCGCCTTATCCCGAGGCCGAATGCTCAATTGCATTGGCAAGTGTCGGCCCAATTCGGTCTTGACCGAGTTGCACCGGATTCCCTAAGAATCATCGCGATATGCGATAAATGCGATATCTGGCCGGGTTGGTTGATTTTTGGTGATGCGCTTAAGCGCTCTGGTTCTCGGCGGCAGCCTGCTGCTGAAGGTACTGGTAGGCCAGGTAGGCAATGAAACCACCAGCAACGACGAGGGAGTAGGTGCCCAGGCTGAGGCCACCGCCCTCGTTCTTGCCGGGGGCGTTGATAGGGGGAGGAGCGCTCTTTGGGTTAGGGTCGTTGGGCTGGAAGGAAGCCAATGTTAGTATTCAGTTGGGTTGAAGGCAATTGGGATTTCTTACCGAGCGCTTGAGCTCACCAACGTAGAGCTTCTCGAGGACCTCACGGGCCTCGTCACTGTGTCCGACGTCCTCGAAGGCCTCGGTGGAATCCTGACCAGCAACGTCCAGCATGACCTCCTCGCCACCACTGTGAAACATTCTTGTTAGCGGAACGAGCGCTGCGCCTGGGAGATGTGGCATCTCGGAGTAGGAGTTAAACGTACGGGTGCTCGTCAAGGAACTTGGTGCAGTCGTAGACCTTGTCGTGGATCACGACATACATGTCGTTCTTGGTGTTGTGCTCAGCAACATCCACGTAGGAGAAGACCTTCTCTTCCGACATGGCTGCGGTGTTGATGTGTTGGCGGGGTGGTTTTTTTTTTTTTGAGAGTGATTGGCGGTCTCGAAGAGCAGGCGACGGGCGCGATGCGATGATGAGGCTGGTCGGATCCGGGCGAGGGAAGCAATGGGAGAGTTGAAGAGGGAGAGTTCGACTGCAGAGGATGGAAGAGGGAAGAAGACAGTGGAGGAGACGGGCTTAATGGATAACGGGAACGACTGAGGAAGTGATGGGCCCCTGTCACGGCAGACAGGGACAGGTACCTACCGACACAGTGAGCGCAGTCGGGACGGGGATGTGGGAATTGGGGACGGAGGAGGGCACCAGCTCGGGTACCGCCGTAGTACCGGTCCGGTACGCCCAAAAGTTGGCCCAGACGGGCGGAATGACCACCTTTTGCCAACCTTTTGCCAACCCAACGGCCTTATTAAGCGGGCGTGGTGGCTCCAGCACCGGTAAACGGTGAAAACACATCTCAACCGCAGAGAGACCCACGTTCTCCGAGAGGTACCTTTGAGGTACACTCCGATGTACACTAGCCTCATGTTTGGACAGGCGCAATGGCCGACTCATTGCCCGCCATGGTCCCCTACTTCCCCTTGGAAACACAGACGCATTCGCATTAATCTTCCACTGTACGGCCCATACTGTACGACTCGGTACACTGCTAGCCTCAAGCATGACAGCCCAGGTTTATAACCCGGCGCACCCACCAGCACTACGACGAGAAAATGAGCAAAAAGCTCGACGCCATGGGACCGCGTGCTCTTGCTCGTCTGGGCCGAGTTGGCATTGGTGTGCTGGTACGATTCGGTGAGGACCAGTTCCGACCCAAGCTCGGCCACCCAAGTCGCGACCCATACGGCCCATCAGTCCGCCGCCAGCGCCGGCCAATGGCAGACCCTGATATTACCGCGCTGACTCGCTGATTGGGCCGTTGTACTGATGCTGCGTCAAGGTTCCAGGGGCTAGCTCCCTGGCCTGGAAAGATTTCGCTTTCGACAATCTTCTGCCAGCAAGGCCTGGGGTTAACAGCTGGTACCCTTATCGGGTTCCCAGGTACGAATACGCTGCTGGCGTGCGTGGACGGGCCCGCCCCGGCTTTTCCCACGCTGAACGAGTAGTACGGCAATGATTCTGAGCCGTCACCGTCATTTCACTCACCCTTTTGTTACTACGTCTCTTCCCACCCTCGGGCGAGAGCGAAAGCGAAAGGTAATGGACGGATACTGTCGCATCACCTTTGATTGAAACCCCCCCGGAACCCGGAATCCGGAATTACAGCCGAGGGTATATTTTGAATCGATTCCAATTCCGCTGCTTATTCTAGCCATTTATTTCCGCCCGCTTTGCTTTCTTTTGGACATGGTTTGCTATCTTATCGTGGCACCCCCTCTATCGTGGTCCCTTTATCGTTGTCGGTAAAAAAAAAAAAAAAAAGCCCGGACATTCTCATCCTGGACAAGTGGTGATGCAGACTAGGCCACCACACGACTTGCAATACTTTCCTATATGGCCTATTCGGATTTTTTCACCCCTCCTCCCGCCCTAGGAGGGAAATTTCCCCATTGAGAAATACCTCGGGGCCGGTCAACAGAGAGCAGAGAAAAGCAACGTGCGAAAAAGGTCCCCCGAATCGCTCGGTAGCCGGACAGCATGCCGACTTGCTGACGGCGCCTCGGTCGTTCACAGACAACTCAGACTCGTCTCTCTGCCCCGAGGAAACGACTTGCCGCCCACTTTCCCACCCACTCTTGCGACACGCTACCCCGCTCCCGCGGAATCCGCGAGGGTCACCTGGATCCTTGGCCTGCGATACAGTAGGTGCCGTGCGTGCGTTGTTGTGTAAAACTGGGGAATGGGGTTAGAGTTGGGGTTGCTAGCGAACCGATGCCCTCCAACCATTGTGGCCAGCGTAGCCCTTTTGCTCGCTCGCAGGCTCTGTTCTTCTTCCCGGGGCCGGGAGCCTCAAGCTAGCGCAACTGCCAACTCTGGCCAAACTTGCCCGTAGACTTGTCCGATCGTGACAGCGGACATGCCGATTCCCGGATTCCCGAGGACGTTGCCCCGGGTGGTGGAGGAAGGCGGGGTTCCTTTAGGCGGGCGCATGTGAGTGAGCGTGCAAGTGTGTACGTGCGTGTGTGTGTGCGTGTGTGTGTGAGCATCCAATGCCTGCCTGTCTGAGCTCTATCTGGTTATGATATACGGAGGGCATGTTTGGCGGATGATGCCCCGCGGACGGCATTGATCAAGCCCAAGATCTAGCTTTCTTGCGCCATTCCCTTTTCCCACCATCTCCCTGCTCTGCCCCTCCCTTACATAGTATGTGCTTTTTTACTTTCTCCGCAGCCATGCAGCATCGGCTGTGGAGTTCGGACCGCAGAGCAACTGCAACTTGTGTGAACATCTGTGTTTCATGCATCTCCTTTGTCTAGGGGGTGTACGAGGCTGATGGCCTTCTGCAGCACGTCCCGATCGGGTTGGAACGTCAACTTCTGCAACGCCTCGTCGTAGTCGAGAAAGTGCGCCGTGAAGTCGTCCTCGCCCTGAACCGCCGGCCCCTCGGCGCTGTCTACGACGGCGATGAACCACCCACCATATGAGCTTGACGTTTTGCTCCCCGAGCTCGCGGACAGTCATCATGAACGGCTCCGTGAGCCCCTCGTACGCGCGTGCCTCGTCGGGCACGTCGCTCTCCTCCGCCGGGCCCGGCGCCCTAGTCGAGATCCTTACGGGGAGCAGGCGGCAGGGAAAGCCCGTCTCTTCTTTAACTTCCCGAAGTGCCGCCTCGCCCCGCGTCTCGCCACAGTTCCGGCGGCCCTTGGCGAGGAACCACACGTTGTCCGTGTTGTGATGGAGCAGGCAGACGCGGTGGTGGTGGTGGCCTGTCTCGCCGCCTGCCAGGTCAAACAAGATGGCGCCGCTGCTCTCGACAAATTGTTCCGAGGTGAACTGCCTGGTCGGCCACCTTGACTCAGCCATCATGTGAAATGTCGTATGTATGTGTGTGTGTGCTTTTCCGAGGTGCCAGCACCCGCAGTGTCCTATCAGTTACGCGGATGGGGCAACGATTTCGTCTGGTGCTGCGAGCGAGTGTGATGACATTCCCCCTCCCCCCAACTGGCGTCTGAGGGGGGGCGGACCAGAGAGAGAATGGGAAAAACAGGTAGGATCCTGTTCAGGCAAGTCAACTGAGCGTAGCAGCGGCAGCCTACCAAAAAGCAAAGAAACAGATACTATGCAGGCTGCCGCCGGCATGGGGTAGACTCGGTTGCATCTGCATATAGCACCAATAAATGGCGCCCACCGATACATAGATAGCCTTGAATTGCCCGGAACAGCAACTCCACCACTTCACGAGCTACCAGGCCCCACAGTCTTCACATCCAGATTGGCACGGTTGCTATTTCTAATTCATTTTTCGAGTGCTATCGTCATGGCCGCTCGGCTGCCAAGCTGGGTTTTGGTGGGGATTTCCCGATCTAACATGCCCACATAATCGATCCGCTTCCCAGCTTTATTGGGACTGCACGGCATGAACCTGCGCCAGTCACACCCCGACTACAATCTTTTGCTGCGTTACTGATTAAACTCAACTCAACTGCCTCTGCCGCTTCAAACCGAGGCGGGCTTAAATCTACCGCCTTGCGCCTCCGCCTCCAATGTCCTGACCCAGCCGGTAGCTCGTCACGCGATCCCACTCGATCTTCTGCCTCGTGACGGGAAGCTGTCGGCGCAGGGCCTTGAACGCACCCTCGCTGAGCTCGATGAATCCCCGGTTCAGCTCGTCCTGGTACTTCCTCTCCGAGGAGGAAATCTCCTTGATGATGCCGGCGCCGGTGCCAGACGAGACGGAGGCGGAGGTGGGCTTGTTGGTCAGCAGTCGCACGTTGCCGTCCTCGTAGTAGTGGACATCGACCTTGACGGATCCGTCGAGGGTTCCCGTCGAGGGGTCAAAGATGTACAGGGATCTCCAGCGGCCGTTCCTGCATGGTGCGTTAGCAATTCGGGTGGCCGTGTTAATTGGTTGTCGGCTACACCTACCAGAAGTTGTTAGGGCTGTACTTGTTTGCGACAATGATGATGGCAATCTTGGAGTCCTTCTCGATGGGGTAGACACCGTAGGACGCACTGGGGAAGTGCTCGTCGACGTAGGTGCTGAGGCTCTTGATGGTTGATTTCCTGCCGAATCTGGTCAATGACAATGTCGGAGGTTGCTCTGCAAGAAGGAAGGACTCACACCAGGTCTGCCTGGGATCCCTCCAGTACGTAGCTCTGCACAGCACTAGCTTTCTGTCATGTAGTCAGTATGTCTGGACACTTGTAGGCCGTGCGGTGGGCGATTGGACCAACCTGGGTTGTGTGGTCGAAGGCGAAGCTGGAGGAGCTCTCGACATCAAAGTATCGTCCGTCGCCGAGCGAGTTGTGGGAGCTCACGATGACCTGTTTCCAACTGGCTCAGCACTTCAATTTTCCTTACAGACGTGACGCAACGTCCGCGTATAGGCCGCATACCGGTTGACTGCTGCCGGGCAGCTTGACGGTGATAAACTGCTCCTCATTGTACTTTTCGAAGGCGGGAGCCAGCTCGTCGATGAGGTTGGGCGACGTGATGGTGAGGGCCTTGATGTCTAGCAACGAGAGTCAACTTCACGGGCTCCGGGGGTGTTTCATCGAGAAGTTCGGGAGCGGATAGTACCTGCGACAACATCTGCGAGCTTTGGATTGGAATGTTAGCTGACGGCGACGGCGACGGCCACTCTCCCGGCGGAGGCGGAGGCGGGGGGGAACAATGACGAAAGTACCTCTCCTGGGGGAGCGCCCTCGACGAAGGCCGAGACGGTCTCAAGGTCAGACATGGTATAAAAACAGGTAGTCCAGCTACACGGGCGAACAAGACGGGCTTCTTGCGAGGGGCGAGGCGGTCGGGCGATGGCGTATGAGGCTCAGTGCATGCAAAGTCCGAGGCCAAAGGGGGGAACGGGGGGAGGCGGGCGGTGGCGGGGCAGTACCCAGGAGCTCGTTCGGAGCTGCTGAGGGCGAGTGGGTCAGTCGTCATGATCAATGCGCCCGCCCACGGCCATGGGTGATTACACCAATCAAGGAATTGCTCAGAGGGTAGTAGAAGGAAGAATAAAAATAATAATAAAGTGATGGAGAAAAGAAAAGGCATGACGGAATAATAGATGCCATTCGTTTGG
>NAGG01001633.1:0-14266 GCA_003031705.1 Calonectria naviculata
CAATCAATCAATCAATCAATCAAAGCACCTCAAACCGGAGCCGACCAGGCCTCGCTCCGCTTGTTCCAAGGGCACAACCCTGCTGAGCCTCCTTCAATCTTGCGAATAAACTCGTCTTATCTGCTCGCGTGGATAAGACGACGAGGAAGAAAAAAAAACGTGACTAGATTTGTATGCGAGCAATGACCTTGAAGCCCACTTTCCAACCTCCGTGCTCTTTATCCCCCGGCTCAAATTGATCAATGCGAAGGAATGGAGCTATGGGCGTTCTGGCCGTTGGTCTCTAGTGCTTCCTTTTTTTTTTTTTGGCCGAGGGGGAAAGTTGTCTGCTTCATCGTTAATATCCCACAAACCAAAAAGCAAGAAAGCTGGACCGACTCATCCACTTCCCGCGACACCGTTTCTTTCGGGTGACTCTCCCCGGGTCTTCCCCGGCCGCGCTGCCCACCTCTCGCCCATAGCTGTGAAACGGGCATGGGAAGGGATAAACGGATATCCCGGAGGAGAGCGGTCGCAGCTCGGAGAGTTACCAGTCTACCTTTTTGGAACCCAGGACGACGCCCTGGTGACCATGCGCCTCCTGGTGGTCCAGCATGACCCTTTGACAGTTGACGTGGCATGCTCGATGGCGTAGGGGGCTGTCAAGGTGGATGCCGACGCCGCCGTTTTAGGAGGGAGGCCTGAAGCCTTGTGGTGGCCTGGAGATGCGTACTGTACTACGACCCTGATGTATTCCTGGCGATTAATCACAATTGACTGGCTTGCAGATGTGATGCTCCAGCACCTCAACGCTACGTGGAGAAAGTATCATAATCATGAGAGGGGGGATGCTATCGACTTCTCCCCGGTTGACCTTTACCGAGCCTTGTATATGCGGGCGAGTTGTCACTTGCAGACCATGTCTGGGAATAAACCTCACCTGATGGACTCTGATGGCCGCCTTCGACATCTCACAGAACAGGGAAGAAGATGAGAGCAAAACATCTCTTTCCTCCTTTCGTCTCGGCACTTTGCCGCCCGCCCGCATCGGTACCAAACCTGGCCCGACCGTGGTTCGCCGGTATTGAGTACCGGCGACTTTTTGGACAACATCATCAACCCCATGTCGTAGACTCAGCGGACAGCCTAAGTCTTCCTCCGATAAATCACCCCAGGAAACCTCATGTTTGAGCCCTTTCTCCGAGATGATAGCTCAGGTCTCACCACAGCGCAGCAGTAACGCAACCACATTCAACAATGCAGGCTGCAGTCATGCATTATCCAATATGTGGCGTAGAAATAAGGCAAGTCAAACCAACCCAAAAGAAAAAGGGAGAGGCGACTTGGCTTGTACATCCTAGTCGTTCGCTCCTTGTACTGTTGTAACAACCTGGTACCACCGTGGTCCTTTTTTTTTTGTTCGCTGTAGCCGACTTTGTTCAGAGCCAGGATCGGCGGATGGCTCCAACTCGATATCCCCAAAAAGGAACTCATGCATGGGCGCAATGACAATGCTGCAGAAACCCGCGAGCCTGGGACGCCCGGGGGCGATTGCTCTAGGGCGGTACCACAGGCGCGGCGTTGGGTACTCACCTAATCAGTTCGCGGCGGCAGTGCGTCTGTGTGTGCAGCGTGCCGCCTGCGGTGAAAGTCCACACCCCTCTGGTACCACCATGTGTGGTTTCTCTTTTTTGTCTTCGGATGGCGTTTCTGTGGGCAGTAGCTCCATGTCTTGGTGCCAATCTGCGAACCATTGAACCGCATCTGGATAGGAGGGAGGTGTATCCAGAGAGAGAGAGAGAGAGAGAGAGAGAGAGAGAGGGATGCAAAGTGACGAGTCAGTCTGCAAGTCGACACGTGGGGGCCGGCCCGAGCCAGACCTGACCAAGGCTGGCACCGTCTCCGCGAAGAACGGCTCACCACACCTGAACGTCGTCCAACCGAGCTGACCCATTGCTGTAAACGTCCACGCGGTCTCTCTCGCTTCCTGCAGCGTGCGCCATAGCACTGCGAGACTCACACGACGCCGGCCGTGTTGCAGCAGAAGCTGCAGTAGGACAAACTGGATATGGGAATTGTCGCATTTGCATATGTCAGCATGCCACGGCTGCCTGCAGCACAGCTGACCCCGGGGCTGTGAGTCAAGTGGCTGCAACCCCGGAGCTTAGACCGCGGTGAAGACGCGGTGAGACTGGCAGGGCTGAGAGAGCACGGTTCTGCACCTCTGAACCAAACGAGATCGGAATGCAGCGTAGCCCGCGTCAAAATAGCTTGGTCTGCTGTTGTTCGGGAAATGAGCCAATCTAACGGCATCGTCGGGACTACCGCCATTCTTCTTTTTCTGTATGTCGCACAAGCTCACCTCATTTTGTTCCAGAAGACGGCTAGCTTGCGAGTACCCCTGTCAACGTGTTCGATTGCTTCTTTGACGGGGACCGTGAGAGCTTACGCAAAGCCGCTTTTTCTACTATCGCCGAGCCATACGGCGTAGATTCCCGTATTTGAAACCAACACTGGCACCTTTGTCGTAGTCATGGTTGATGTTAGTGATGTGGTATTAGGGAGGCACCCTGGACCAGACGGATCGCTGTCCGGCGACAGGGCCCTGTTGATTTCCGTCAAGGATCTGGCAGTGCCGCCCAGCCTCACAGCCCAGCAAAGAGCTGTCACAACGGCGGTGAATAGGCTCCAAGCAGCGCCCATTGGCGGGCCACTGACCATTCAGCGAGGCAGTGAAGTCTGAGGCAGACAAATATCCCCTGATAATGGCGGAAGGATCTCCATCCAGGATTTAATGGTGGGCCGCGACGAGGATTGGCATTGAATCCTTCATCCGTTGCTGGCAATTCCAAAAAAAGCTCCAGCCCCCGTCGATTGCGGAGTGATCGACAAACATCCGCAACAGAGCTATACACTCACCCAAGACCTACCCGACACCGACTTTGACACCTGTCGCATGACTCACGATATTGCTTGCTGGGGGGCTGGTCAGTCCCAATTCTGGGGGAAGGGTTCTAGAAGGTTGAATCGGAAGCCAGCAAGCCACCCTCTATTAGCCTCCCCCCATCCAGAGGCCAACAAATCACTAGAATATGACACTCTAGTTTTGACTTTTACTTCACCCAACAAGAGTGACAACAAAAACATGAAACACGAGACATGACCCAGATAAATGCTGATGAGGTGATGGGTACCATCAAAGTCTCCCTCCCTGTGTTTTCCCTGTTCTTATCCTCATCGGCATGCGACTCTGTGAATTGCTACCAACATTGGCCGGGTTTGATGTTTGACACCAATGATGGGGCCGGCATTGGTGTCCGTTACAGCCGTGGGAGGGTAGATAGTCTGTGCCCAGCACGCTTGCCGAGCAAGTTTCGAAACCACCAACACCCCTAGTCACAGGGTCCTTGATCTGTCATGTCCCTGTATCGCGTACCTGTGTCAGAAAAAAAAAATCTGCCGAGCACTAAATTGCGTATCCGTGCAGAGTATGCCTCGCATCACAGGGGCGAGCAGACTTCGTCATCTCTGTTCTGACCGTGGTCTGCGAATAGGCGACGTGAGCTTGCGATGTACCACCATGGCATCACGTCACATCATACGGTGTAGCATTCACAAGACGATTGCTTTGCCTTGCTGAGGTGGCATTGGAAGCCCGCGGGTCTTAAAATTGATCAGAAAAGAAGCATAACGTGGAAACGAGCTAGACGTACCTAGAAGGTAGCTCATCTCAGTCAGTGGGACATTGCGGCCGCTAACTGAGACCGGTGCACTAGACCGTTGAAGACCATTCCGGGGAACCATTCCGAGAAATTGATTCAACTCAGCCTTTGCCTCCTGAATGCAAGAAGCTTGTTTGAATTCCGTGATGTTAAGGTAAATGGCTGGGATTTCATCGGCCCTGCCTCACCCATCATTTCCCCACGCCAACAAGGAGCACCCCTAGCTCAGCAGCGCATCACTGAATGATGTGCAGCAGGCCCAAGCGCCCCGCTGGGAAAGGGGTGTGCCGTTTGAGGTAGAGCGTCTCAGGCGCAGACCCTTCGCAATTCCATGGCTTGCAAGGTCAACGTTTCGTTAATGCCAATATGCATTTCAGTTCATTGCGGCTGTCGGGCCTAACTGACTCTTCCGCGGGGCTCGCCAGGACATGGGGCGGCGTAGAACCCTCGTTGAAAGGACGTGGCATGGCATGCTCCCCCGGGTAGCTTACGAGCCCGGTTTAGGGGAGCTTGTAGCTAATCCTGGCCAAAAATGGGTTGGGTAGCGTGTCGTGGATATAGTGTCTCGCATTCCACGAATTTGGACCAGCACCCGAAGGAGTGCGTAATCAATTTGCACCCTGAAGCAAGAAGGAAAAAAAGGGACCAGGAGCAACTCTTTTTTGGCCGAAGACACTGCTTGGCAATGTCATGCGGCCATCCCAGTCAACTGGGACACGGTCATCGTTGTGCACTGAGAGTCTGTTGCCCCCCTTTAGGAACCGGAGTGCACTCCCCGTTACATGGACTTCGTATGGAATTAAAGATTTTTTTGCGGATTCGCCAAACCTGCAAAAGGCGCAGTACGCAGATGGATGCAGCTGCAAGAATATAGAGTCCACTGCCTGGGAGAGGCGTGTGTACACAGACTGGGCTCAGCCGGTGTCGCCTCATATTATCGCTCTGGCTCGGTACAATGTTTAGTTTTGGGCTAGCCAGGTTCCCTGCTGTCACATCATAGGGATAGCTTGCCTCAACTTACAAGGTCACCCAACACGAAATGCCGAACCCAAACGATACAGTGTTTAAGGAAAGAGTGTCAGATATCACCTTGGGCCAACAATCCTAGATTCTTAATGGTGCAAGTTCGGGGTCATTTGGGATGGACCCGTGGTCACTGTTGCGTGGCGACGTTCGACTTGCGGTATCGAAATCCCCTCAATTTTGTGCCCATGCACCTACGTCTGGCATAGCCTATCGCCGCGGGCCCCAACACGAGCCGGCGAGTTGATAATGGGAGCAATTGGAGCGATTATCTGCCGTGCCTGCCGGGTCGAGCGACGCCCAGAGGAGGTGCAGACAGTAGATACAGTAGTTGGATGTGAGCAGGGCCCGGAGGACAGTGAAGCAGCCTACCAGGCAGTGGCCAACGGGTCCTCGCGAGGGCTGGACCCAAGAATCTGCATCATCTCAAATGCACGGCTCAGCAGCTGTCAGCGTCCAACCGCGTCGCATCGCAGCCCATGTTACCATGAGCATGAGGGGAATGCAGCGGCAGGCGCGCAAGTGACGGGCGCTCCCGCTCTCTATCCGCTCCAATTTCCTAATCCGTATGGGCTCCGGATCCGGGTGGTTATCGCTACAAGGCGTTCGGCGCGGGATGTCCACGAGCATCGCACATCGACATGCGCCAACCGCATGGGATTGGAGCCAGCACTAGTTGCCCGATAGCCACCCTTTGCAAGTTACATGATCATCCGGCCGATGCTGGACGTACTCACCCCAGTTTTCTGCGGGGGGGGGCTGCAGACGGGACATGGCAATATGGCTCGTGCAGAATGTCCTCTGAGCTATTAAGGCGTAAGGAACTGTTGCAATGTCACCGATCTAGGCAAGTGATTGAGGGGAGGAGCCCAGTGCAACCGCATCCGACGGCTGCCCGTGTGATTATGTCGCTATTGGGCCCGTCATCTCTACATCATTCGGCTTTCTCAGGCTGAAACGAGGCTCAAGAGCCTGGCCAGCAAACCATAAATTTGTCTTCGCCGCGAATAGACCCTAGATTCTATCATATACGGCAGAAAGTATATTATATTGACAGGTAATTGAGGGTTATTGCAGGATGCTCTGTAAAAGTGCCGCCCCCGCCTAAAGGTTGCCGATTGCTTCTCGCTTGTGCCGGCTTAGGCTGGCCTCGGGTGCCTCGATCACTCGCCTATTAAGTCGCTCAAACATCAAAAAATGAAGCCGAGCCTTGACGGACCAATCTCACGGTTCTGCTGTGCCACTTGCTGCTAGCATGGCATTGCATGACTGCAGTGCATCAGCTGCCCGCCCACAATGACGCGATCGACTGCACGCAGAGATTGGACGACGACACGTTGCGTCCTAGTCTCGAGACACAATTGACTACCTGTGGGGATAAAGAAACCGATGGCTTTCCAGGATTATACCACAAGGCCGTTGCAGTCTGCAGACTGCAGCTGCATATGCCAGGCCCTCTGTGGTTGGCTGTGGTTGCGTAAAAAGGGTTGATCTTTTTAGGCGCACTGCCTGGGGGAGGCACGTGGTCGCAGCTCGTCGTATAGTCGAAATTGAGTGCGAGGAAAAAAAAAAAAAACTCTTGGTACGGCATTGTCGGCACCTCGCTATGACACATTATCCCTTGGTCGTTGGCCAAAAAACGAAACGAGCCAGCCCCAAACGAGGCACAAGAAGAATCGGAAAGCTAGCTGATTCTATCGTGGCTCCAAGGCACCTCTTGGCAGGCATGCATCCTAGCTAGCCCCGAGGGGGAAGGAGATGGAGGCCTCGGGAGACTATTCTTTTGTCATTGTGATGGAAGTTTTTTTTTCCCTTTGAAAGACGTATGCGTTGGAAGGCCGGGCGCCACGACCCTCATGGTGGATCACGGGTTCCTCTCAGTAGTGTTAATGGGTAACGGTGCGGCGACGGGGAAAGCAAATTTCATGTAAAAGAACGCGCATTGATGACGAACGTAAGATAAGATGGAGCGGGGAGCCTTTGCTAGTTCTTGGGCGTCTTGGGCTTATTGTTAGAGGCCAACCTGCATAGTAGTCGTAAGTACGGAGTACAGCTTGGACAGATAGGGGGGGCCAAGCCTCTGGATAACGCTTTGGGCAATTGCCGACGGTCGCCAATTGGAATTGAACCAAGGGAGCGATTCTGGGACGTGCCTAGGCCTGCACTAACAGGAATGCCGTTCCAGCCCCCGCAGGAGCACGAGACAATGACGGAAATCCAATCGAAGAATCATGGTGTGTGATGATGTGAATGCGACGCGACGCGCGATGCCATGCGGTACGGTGCGTTGCGGTGTTGCGTTTGATGTGCAGAAGAGTGACGCCCCATCGACCACATTTCAGCCACTCAGACCTGTTTATCAAGGTCGAAAAGGGTGTCGGCGGCGGCAAAAAGCCCTGAGCGCTTTTGGGTGCTATGCCATTCCAATTTGTCCATTTCGCCGCGTGACACATTTTGCTATTATCGTGCATCGTAATATTACTGCTGTCCAATATTCTTTTCGGGTACCTCTCATGCTCCGGGTGTCCCGCCCGCTCTGAGGGCTTAAGAAACCCTACGTCACTTTGTATTGAAGTGGGGGACAATCGCGTCACTTCGTTCTTGGCCTAGGTAATATGTCCAGGTGCGCACATGCCTTCGTTGTCTCTATTCCGAATTGCGCCCGTCCTGTGAACCCGTAGTGCCACGACGGGAGATCTGCCAGGGGCCGCCTCGCTGCTCCAAGTTTTGAGCGACGCTCCAATGTGATAGATTCCAGTTGATGTTGTTGGGTGGATTTGGATGTGAGGCCGATGGATTAGGGGGGGGTGGGTGGCTTGTCGTCCGAACTTCGCACCCGCGGAGCATCGATATGATTGTGTCCTAACATGCACAGTACTAACGGACGACGTCAGTTTACTCGTCCTTCTCCCGAAAGACGCCAGTTAGACGGCCCCAGACCCATGTCTTATGGCGGGGACCCCTTGAGATCACCCTAGGGACCGGCCATTGGTACCACTACAATGTCTCAGCCGATTGGACACACAGAGGACGGGAACGTCATTGCCTCACCCATGTCACACACCTCCTACACAACCTGGCAAATCAGATTGCCCCTGGCGGCTAGGCCTGGCCCAGGTTGTCGGTGCATTTCGACAGTGGCATTGCTTCTGTGTTTCGTTTTCACTGGGTGCTAAACCCTCGTGCCCGTATGCTCCAGGCTGGTGTCCTATACTGCGCTCTGATTGCTCTAGTGGCCTGATAGAAATGCGTTGCTTTGTCCTCCGAAAAGGGGGTTTTTATATTTATTTTAGCTGTGCATGGCGAATGTAGCACCTGATGTGATGATGTCGCCATGACTGGCATTTCGCGCATCTCAATATTGCTCAGTAATGTTGTGCGTGCGGTCAACATATGTGCGCCAAGCTGCTCCGCAATGGAATAGGCCTAGACCACACATGATCAAGATTATGATTGTCAAAATGTCGGTGTATCTGTTGACATTTTGTTTTTTTGTCTTATCCCACGATACTCCGCAGCTAGGGCCGGACGTGATGGAGACAAGCGAGACAAGCAGCTGGTTTCGCGATAGGGTGAGAGGAGGTCCTTTTTTTTTCTGCTCCGTCTCGCCCGCCTCTCGGTGTCCTCTGAGGCTGCAATGCGGTGCTGACCCCAACGCCACAATATGGTGGGAGCGTGTCAACGCAGGGTTCACTGGGGCTGGGAGGGGCCCTTCCCTTCCGTCCCGAGCCCACCTTGAATCCAACGTTGGATCCGATTTGTGACCGCGTCGGCTATTAGGTCTCGACGCGCTGTTACCCTCCGTTTTCCCGATGAGAGGCATCCCATCCCATCAGCTCAGTTGACGTGGATCGTAGGCAGCGGTAATTGAGTAGAGATGCTGGGCAATGGCGGGGCGTCGACAAGGCTGCAGAGACGTCCTGCACCCAAGGTTCATGACATCGGCGGCCCGGGGGTAAGACTGCTGAAGGATGACGGATTTTCCAGACTGTGCGGCCGAGAGGCCCATGGGGATCCACAGTGGAGGCGTTGCAGCTCTCCAGCCATGATGTGGCCACGCCCCCCCATGCTGATATGCGCAGTACGTACTACTCTCTCATCTGTGTTTGGTTCAAGCCCATGCAAGGAAAATGACGGGAGTCGGCGCAGAGGATCGACGGTGTATGATCTCATTCCGCTGTTTGGATGTCCCAGGCGTTTGTTTCAAGATGCACTGGACCCAACCATCATTCTCCGTATTCTCCGTATCCTCGAATCATAGGCCATCTCGCTGGATACTGCGAGTGCATGTCGCAATACGGCGTGGGCATTTGGAACCTGGGGCCTGGGACCTTTGGGGGGGCTACTGGCGCGACAAACTTTTTTTTTTTTTTTTTTTTTACTTCCCTTCCCATGACGCTGCTCTATCCAGCCGCCTGGGCCACGAACGAACGCGGTTGGCCTCTTCCCCACATGTATTTTGGCCTTGTCTGGGTTGGCCACCAACACCGCTTGTGTCTGGTGCGACCCGGCATTGGTCGCCGCCAAGACCGATGTAAAATGCGTATGGGGATGCAGAGCCTGGACTGGCTGAGAATGTGCGGACAAAAGGCGGCGGTCAACCATGCGCGGCCATATGGTCTCACCTCCATTTCTGGGCGCGTAGGGCTGTGCGATGTCATGTGTGAGGGTATCGCGACGTGCTGCCAGATCTGTAACGGTCGAACATACAGGTGAGCGCTGCCACGTCACTTGGTATGTTGCTGGGTGCCCCTCTGTTTCGCTGATGGGCCTCAGCCGGGCTGCAGCCCTGAGCGAGGATGATGATGTGAATCATGTCTAAATTTACCGTGGTGCATCGAACAAGGCGCCTTATCCAACGGAACCCTGTCCCTCCTGACCAAGCAGCTGGTGCCTCTGGTGGTCGTATTGTTGGCGGGCGTTGAAATGAGACGGCGGGGGCCCAACTCTCACCACGGAATCTCTTGTCAGCCGCCAACAGGGAAGAGCTAGCTCGCTGCACGTTGACAGCCACTGGCCTGGCTAGGGCTGGGGCGCAAGGATTTCCTTTGACGGAGTCATGTGTCTGACCAGACCCGGGGAACAAGAGCTCTAAAGCTCCCCGGTAGTGGACACAGCGGATATCACCCGGACACGCCAAGGTGCAAGGTGCATCTCGTCTCTGGATGCGCGACTGGTTGGAGTGTAAGCCTGCTGGAACATGCCGGTCCGACTTTCTTGTTCTCCATCCGAGAGTTTTAAGTTGGCGGTGTCCTCGCCGGATACAGATTGCTACTGGGGTTCGCCTCAAGCACCGCCTTGAGGTCACAATGCGACTCGTTGAGAGTCGCTCGCGCTCCAATGGCCAAATTAGGCACACTAGCCGCGAAGGTTAGCACGAGAAAGCGTCGCGGAGGCGCCGTTTGTAGCTGTTGGGCAAGGGCGGGCGCGAACGAGCAGCGCGAAGATCAAAATAGAGACGGCCGTTGGTCGCAATGTTGGTGACGCCAGGATGGACAGAGGGAGGCACGGAGCCGGTCACACTTTCCGGCCTATGGAGACGTTGGAGGGGCTTTGCTGGGGAGCGAAGATCGAATTCTGAAACACGAGGGTAGAGTTGTACCAGCATCTAAGCTAAGGCAGGCTTGCGAGGCGTGGGATGTGGGATGTGGATGGGGGTTTAGGGAATAAGGAATAGGAAATAGGGAAATAGGGATGGAGGGGATAGGGATAGTGGCATGGCAATCGCAGAATGCTGCTGCAAGCAGTTTCCTTACGGCTTCTGTCTTGCACCTGCCTGCTCGTCGGTTTCGGACCATTGCTCCTTTGTTCCCACTAATTGGGTTGGCCGAACAAGGGCCACGGGTACCACGGGGGACCACAAGGCGGCGTCCAAGGCAGTATGGACGGACGACGAGGAAGAGCGTTGGACAATCCGCAAAGGGCGACCCACTCACTCAATAGGGCAGGAACGGGAACTGGGACGGTGACGCGGTGCGCATGACCACTTCTATCTGCATCTCCCTGCGCATTTCCACTTCTGGTCCACGGGAGTCTTCAAATATTGTTTACGAGGTTGATATCAAACTCCATGCAATGGGGATATAACCCTGGGCTCAGGCTTGCGGCACCGCGGCTCTGGTTTCTCGTTCCTCATGGACCCTGGCAGCGGCCTTCGCTAAATACGGATTCGCGGACGGCCGCTGGGATTGGCGCCACGAGGCTCACTTCCCCGGGGAACAAACAGAGGTCCAGGGCCCCTGAAAGGTAGCAGGAAAAAAGGCCCGCGTCAAGCCAAAGAAGATCTCGTTGTTGGAGGTACCTGGCCAGCCTCCCAGTTTGCGTGCCAGTGCAAGTACCCAGGCTGAGAGATGCTCGTCATCCCCCCTCCCCCTGTCAAACCGATAATTGGGGGGTGGCAAAGATTGGGTGACCCTTGTCGTCCAATCCCTGTCGCGGGGTACGCCGGGCACATGGCGAGGTACCGGTCAAGGCGGGTACTGGCCGCGCGGGTACAGTACCTTTCACCCAGCCCTCTGGTCTTAGCCTTGGGAAGCTGGAGCTCTAGAAGCGGTCGTCCTCAACTGGCCGTTCCCCCCAGTCATGGAATTGTTCTTTTTTCTGAGACTATCCGGGGCTGGTCGTCCCTGGTCTCGCTTGTCGCTTTCGTTCACCCTTGGCATGTCCGCGGATGCGCTGGGCCTAGTCGTCTTGGCTGGGTGCGGTCTGCTCACCGACGGCGTCCGTTTCTGTCAATCGGTTTCGCCGCGGAGTACGAGCATCGTATTGATCGTCCTCTAGGCCCCATTCAGCGCATACTCCATACGAGGAACCAGAGTTCCTCCTGTATTTGGTGTCTCGTACTCCGCACATTTACCCTTTTTTTTCCCCTTCGTTCCTTGGAGACGGGACTAGCCTCGGCGCCTTATGCCATGTTTGCTTGGCCCATATTTAGGTGCTAGATGCAATCTTGCACCATGCCGCACTCTTCTTGGTTCGGCGCCTCCTCCCCCCTGCCTTACCTCAACTAAGCTAGGAGCTTTTGGTAGCTTAGGAAGCTCCTTTGCCTCCCTCATGATCACGCGGGCTCCAATGACCCCCCATTGAATGCATCATTAAAATTTTTTCTAGACCCTTATTTCCCTTGATGCGCGAGGGCGCTGATAAACGACGGCTCAATCAAAGAAGATAAAAAGGGAAAAGAAGGAGGCGACAGACCTAACCCAGAAACCTTGGATGCTTGCTAGTGCCCGACCCCCCCTCTCCCATCCTGACCAGCATAGGTAAGTAAGGTAGCATAGACGCACTATCTCTGGTACCTTTACACGATTGATTAGCTTTGACCGTGCAGTCCATGCTTAAAGGGCATGACAAAGCCGATAGCAGTGCCATCTGCCGAGGTGGCCAACTTTCTTCACCGGGTGAGACGCTTGGTTTCCGATTGTTCCATTGTCCATCGTCATTATTTGTCGGTTGCTCATCATCAAGCAGCACCACACCGGCCCAGACACCGTGCTCCATTGCCTCCCCTCAACCCCTCCCGCTTGACTAAAAGGTTTATGAGCGATGCGGATCGGTCAGGGACAGCATGCCTATCGCGCTCTTGGTGCTGTAAGGATGGACAGATCATCATGCCTCGTGCCTCATCTCATCTTGAGCCCTGCATTGTGCGCCCAGCCTTGAGGAACGCAGCGAGATGAGGAAGGAGGAAAGGGAAAAAAAAAAGAGCCTACCGTTTCCTCATAGGTTTCTTGTCTCTGGTCGCGTCTCCCACACATCGTCGTCATTTATCGCACCCACACGCCACGCTCTCTAGACTCTTCCCTCCCTTTCCAACCCACATACGGAGTAGAGCAACTGATGAAAAGCATGAATGGCGCACTCCCCACCTCCCGGGGTTCGGGCTCGGGTTCGGGCATTGGTGCTGCTGCTGGCGGGCGGCGAGCAGAGAAAGCAACCAGAGGGTCAAAAGCACCATCCCACTGCCAGAGTGTACTAGACCGACCTTTGAGTGGTCCGTCCCACCTTTTGGGCTTGCCCGCCCACGCCTTAGACTCACACTGCCGCACCCCGAATAGCATACGGAGCCCGGTCGAAAGAAAAAAAAAAAAAATCCGAGGGGCAGCAGGGGTGCGATGGCGGACGCCAGTTGGGGTTTTACCAACTAGAAAAAAATTGAATGGACCCGTCATCCATCGTCTACTGTCCCAATCATCCGCCGCCCAGTCTGACGGAATGGCGGGTCACCCTCGCCGTGGCTTTCACTGCCAAACCCCCGGGGCACTGGAAACCCTAGGCCGTGGGCTGCTGTCCAAGCCTCAATTTGATACCCAGAAAAAAAGGCTGGGGCCCTGTGAGTTTGAGGGGTCTCAGGGCTTCCAGGATTTCCCCTCATTTGAAGGGTGAAAAAATTATTCAGAGACCCAGAAGCGAAAATAAAAAAATGTAGTAGAAAAAACAAAAACGAACCACCAAAAACGGCCAAGTCGGTTGCAGAGCCCAGTGCAAGCCCCGACCCAGTCCAGTCCATTCTTACTCAACGACCACGTTCCGTCCCATCCATGACACACTCATGGCTCAGAGAGCAAACGCACAGTAGCAAAATCACACCCACCACACGGCTTCTTTTGTCGTCCGTCTCTGTAGGTTTCTTACACACCGACGGATGCGCTCCGCTAGTGTGTTTATTGGGCCACATATAGAGAGGTGCTACTACCAACACCGCATTTCACCCCCGGACCCATGCTTAATTGCCCATCGCAAGTCAGTCATGCTCATCATCATCCATCGTCTGCTTGGTCCCATGTCACCATGCCATTCCTCAGCTTCGCAGACGTCGCCCTTGCCTTGGGCCTTCGTGCTTGGTGCTCGGGATTCGGTCAGCGAGCAGCGGCAGTGGGGACGGCTGTTTTGGTTTGGCTTTCACCGCTAGGTTCATGTATGTACCTTTGTGTGCTCTATCAGGTTGGGTTGTGTGATGCGCCCCGTTGCCCAATGTTGCTTTTACTCTGTGACCGGCGTTGCTTTGCCTCGCCCTCTGCCACCGGCGTCCATTTTTGGCTTTTTTTCCTTTTTTATCTTTTCCATCATCTGGGTCTGTCCCGTGTATGTGTCATGGATTTGATACGTGGCCGTGGCTCGGCCGTGACATTGATAACGTCGTTGACAACGGCATCAACTGACGGCCCTCTTTCGCCCATCAATCGATGTTGCGTTGTTCTGGTTGCGTTGCTGCGCTGTGAGCTGGTCTGGCGCCGGGACTGCTGCTGCACTGGACTGTATCATCTGCACCGCCCTGGCCCTGTCAAGTCCTTGTCTTGGCTCGTTCGCCCTGTTCTTCATTCCCTATTCCTGGCCCACACCCCTGTGCCAGCCGCACGCCCCCTATCCCCCCTTACGAACAGGGTTTGTCGCAGAGCATCTGGGCATCTTGGAGCGTGCCACTTGGATCACGTATTGGGAGCACCCGTGGGGCGTGGCCATCTCTCCCTTCGGTCTGTGAATCTCTCACCCTTCCTCCCCCCGCCCCTCCCACTCTCCCTCTCACACAAGAGGCATCACAC
>NAGG01001634.1:0-12172 GCA_003031705.1 Calonectria naviculata
GTTTTTGGGGTTGGCACTATGGGCTGGGTGTTTGTCAGGGTATCTTCGAAGCTTGTTTTAAAAGAATTGAAATCCAGATCAAAATCATGATAACCCTGGGCCGCGATGACTTCCCCGGCTCTGGGCCTGCAAGCCCCCCCCCCCCCCGGGAGAGGTGTTGGGGTTGTGTGGGGCCGGGGCTGGATCTCTTTGATGGCCAAAGTAGAGTGAGGCGAGGAGGATGCAAAATGTGGAGAAGTGCTCTCTTTTTTTTCGACAAGGTATTGGATTCGTCGATTTGTTCATTTTCTCTGGGTTCCGGGAACTCGACGGGTTGTAGCAACCACTCAAGTCCGGCATCTCGTTCAAAAGGGTCCCGAGGCCTGGTCTGCTAGTGTCGATGGACACACACAGCACCTCAGCCCCGGCCGCCTTAACCGTAGTCGAGTCTCCATAGTGCACAGCTCAAGGCTTGGCTTAAATATATCAAGTCCCCTTTCAATATGCGGCTTCGTGTGCTAGCCCCGTTGCTTCCCATCATCTCTCCACGACGCATCATCGCAATGTAAGTTCGCCTCAGCTCTGTTTTTTTTCTGCCCTCGCTTCCCCGCCGCACCCAATTTTGCGACGGAAGTTTTCCCTTAAGAGACAAATTCGCCCGGGCCGCGACTCCGCACGTCTCTTTTTATCCCTCTGGGGGACCCTCCAGAGAACCAAAGGACCCCGAGATGAATCCCGAAAGGTCTAAGGGCCTGGGCCCAGGCCTGGCTGGCTCCGGACAAACGACGCGTCTCCCCTCCTCCCCATGTTCCCATGAGCAACCTCCGGCGGCAGCGATTGGCCTGTGGTTTCGGCTGTCAGACCTCAGTATGCGTCTTTATTTCCCCGACCGCCTCATGCTCTGAGGTACAAGCCTCGACCTGGCGCCGCCACCATTGGACGGATCTTGGGAGATCTACAGGGACTTTGCCAACAGGCTTCTGGCTCGCCTCTGGAGTCTCGGAAGCTTCCCAAGCCTCCCAGCGCCCTTATCTCGCGGGCCCCACGACTCATGCTTTGTGGAACAGCGGTACGGCGCATGCTTTGCGGCCGCTTCGTTGCCATGCCGTGCATCTATCCGCCCTTATGCCTTGTTTGGCCTGGCCGTCCCTTCTTTTTCCGTCTCTGGCCTTTGCCATGTGTGCCCCGGGCGGCTCTGACTCGACCGGCTGCCCGGGTCTCGCCTGGCCATGGCTGCGAGTCCACCGCCCACCCCTCCTGCGACACATGCCCATCATGTTGGCGCATTTCCCTCGTGATCGTCACCGTATCAATCCTATCCCCCTTTCGAGTTGTTATTACTCACCTCTGTTGCGGGAGCTAGCCCGGCCACAGCTCCCCGGCTGACCAACCGATCAAGCCCCCCAACTTTATATCCCCCATCCTTCGTGCTCTTGCCTGGTGTAGAAAACGTCTCTTGCTCAACAGCTACCTGTCAACCACTGTCGTCTGCTATTCTGGAAGCCCAGCCTGCAACTATTCTCAAAATCATTCTCAACCGTACAGATTTCATACCTGTGTTTGATACGCGCCTGCCAAGTATGGATGCTTATTCTATATCGTGCACTAGTCCTTCCAATCGCAGTTCCTCCAGGATCTATCAAGATCTGCACGCAAGTCGTCTGAACACCTTGGTGGATCTCAACCAAGAGCAGCTTCTCAAGCGCCTCACCTCAATGGAGGGGGTCAACCAGGTAGGCAAAAATTCCATTGCCGCATCGTCTCCATTTTTTTCGTCCCTTTTAGCAATCGCCATCTGTTGCTTGTGTTGTTGAGGCTCGTTGTTAGCCGCCCCAGAGCTACCCCTTATCATGCCCCGCACCTAGTAAGATCTATTGATCCGCTGACAGGTTCCCGTTGTAGCGTAACATTGGTGATCTCGGCACGAAACCTCACGTCGCCGTAGTTGGCGCTGGAATTTCTGGCCTTCGCTGTGCCGATGTTCTCATCCAGCATGGCTTCCAGGTCACCGTCATTGAGGCTCGCAACCGCGTTGGCGGCCGCCTGCACCAGGAGATGCTCCCCAACGGCCATCTCGTTGACCTTGGTCCTAACTGGATCCATGGGACAAAGGAGAACCCGATGCTGGACCTAGCCAAGCAGACGGGCACTATCGTAGGCAGCTGGGACACTCGCTCCTACATCTTTGACGAGTTCGGTAAGCTCTTTGACGTCGATGAGGGCGAGACACACGCAACTGTCATGTGGGACATTGTCCAAGAAGCCTTCAAGCACTCAAACAAGTCGGGCAAAGAAATTGATGCCAGCGAGAGCCTGTATGACTTCTTCCTCCAGCAGGTAACGGAAAGGGTGCCCAGTACCGAGGAAGGTTTTGAGAAGAAGCGGAAAACCATAATGCAAATGGCCGAATCTTGGGGTGCATTTGTCGGAAGCCCGGTATTCAGGCAAAGTTTGAAATTCTTTTGGCTCGAGGAGTGCATCGAAGGAGGTGAGTACACGACACTCTCATCGTCCCTCCCGCTTCCCATTTATTGATTCCATTATAGAGAACCTGCTGTGTGCAGGCACGTACAAGAAGGTTTTGGATAGCATCGCACAACCAGCCCTAGAAGGCGCCGAAATCAAGCTGCAGAGCAAGGTCGAGAGGATATCATACCGTAGAGGCCCCGATGAGAGGCCCAGTGTTCGAGTTGAGGGTGGGCAGGTGCTCGAGTTTGACGAAGTGGTTATCACAAACCCCCTCGGATGGCTAAAACGAAATCTTGACGCATTTGAGCCTGCACTTCCAGCTCGGCTAACAAAAGCAATCGGTGCCATTGGCTACGGATGCCTTGAAAAGGTATGTTGCGACAGTGCCAGAGTTTTGGCTTCTGCCCTAATACATTGCATAGGTCTACGTTAGCTTTCCCAACGCTTTCTGGCGTTCGCCTGAGGGCAAGGAGCAGGTAGTTGAGGGTTTCATTCAATGGCTATCTCCAAACTACGCCTCTGAGTCAAATCCAAACAAGTGGAACCAGGAAGTCGTTGAGCTGTCAAGTCTCGACCCTTCAGTGTCTCACCCCACGCTCCTCTTCTACATGTATGGCGAGCAGTCAGAGTACATCACGGGACAGTTGGCGGAGCTCCCGACACAGGAGAAGAAGGACGAGTTTCTACTAAACTTCTTCAAGCCCTACTTCTCCCGCCTACCCTATTACTCAGAAAACAACCCCGACTGCAAACCGACCAACTTTTTAGCCACAAACTGGGTACGTGACGAGTTTTCCGGTTATGGAAGCTACAGCAACTTCCAGGTTGGCCTCGAGGACGGCGACGACGACATCCTGGTGATGCGCGAGGGTCTGCCGAACCAGGGCCTGTGGCTCGCGGGCGAGCACACGGCGCCGTTTGTCGGTCTGGGAACGGCGACCGGGGCGTACTGGAGCGGCGAGTCAGTCGCGAGGAGGATAGCCGAGTCATATGGGCGCGCAAGGAAGACATTGGAGAACCTGTGAGGTTCTGTGTACAACAGCTGAGCATCAGGGACGATTCATTTCTGTGGGGCGGTTTCTGTACGCCATTTTTAACCTGCCCGACTAGGGCCTAGAGATACCCAAGGCATATAGAGAGATAGAGTCGGACTGGCGATGAGGATAATGTGAATGGATGCTCAGACCCGAGTCGGTGCCCGGCAGCTGGCCGATACGTGGCGCGTGAATGCTCGCGTGAGTTGGTTTCTAGTCGTGATCTAAGCTGCATTGGGGCACAGGCCAAACGTGGTCCCTGAGGCGTGTGGATGGTTGTCTCTGCTGTCATGGGGAACGCCAAGAGGTACCGGGATTTAGTGGTTGCATGACATCAACCCAGTCACAGAGGAGGGTTGCATCTGCATATCGCAGCAAACCAGCGAATCCCACGGGGCCCTGCCGCCAATAGAGTGTCCACGATGCACCCAGCGGCAACGGCAGCAGCACAAAGGACTCATCGCAGACGGCCGCCGGCTCTGTTGACTCAAACCCATACTAGGGCTGGATTTGCATGAAACGCCGTGCCCAGCCAACTCAATACGGTGGGGGGTGGACGACATGGCAGCTCGATCCGGCACGTCTTCTTATCGATTGTATCATGGCCGCCCACTGACAGGCCGCTGCACGGGTCAAATGATGCTCCATGACGGCCTCGAGCAGCAAGGCGTTGGCCCCTTCACGTCACCGTCCCAGACCATGCGTGGACCCCTGGAGGCAAGTCACGAGCCAGTGCTTCAGCGGTGCTAGCGGTGGGCTCCCAGCTTCCCAGCGCATCACCCGCCCCCCAGGAGCCCAGCCTATCCACTGTGCGGGACCCGCTGGACGCCCCCCCTCTTCTCCGTGGGCGTTCCCACCGCGTTGCGCCGCCTCAGCCATCCATGTCGTGATGCTCATGGTGACCCGACCCTTTGGGAACTTGGGTCAACTTTGATCTTTTCCAAACAAACTCCATCTCAACCCTGAGTCGCTACAGCTGCCACCTTTCTCCGATACTTTACCACAACTTTCCCGGACGCGCACTAGCAAACGCATTTCATATCTGTTGCCTGCACCTCGCTCATGGCCGCTCCCTTCCTCTAATCATGCCTTACGGCCCCGCATCTGGCCGGGGGTCTAACTGATAGCACGCCGACGCCGGCTCTGCCTAGAAGGCGACACCGTCTACAACAGCTACCGACTTGTTAACCGACTCTCGAATCCCCTTTCATCTCGAACATCCCGCATATCCCTCCCGGCTGCGAGGGCAGCCACCGCTACCCCATCTTCCCTCCCTCGACGCCAGACGCCGACGCCTACGCCTACGCCATGGCGATGCTCTTCCAGTCGTTCCGGAGCTCCTCTATGCCCAAGAGGCTGCTCCGGTATGCCTTGTCGAGGCTTGAGCTCCTCGACTCTGAGGCCCTCGACATGGAGAACCTGGACCTCGCTCTGGGCAGGAATACTGTTTTCGAGTTCCGCGACGTGGGCATCAAAGTAAAGGTAGGCAGCCATGGCTTGAGGTACCATGACGATGTCCGCTAACACTGGTGCACAGAAACTCGAAAAGCTGCTTCAGCTCCCGACCACGTTTAAACTACAAAAAGCCAAAGTTCTCCTCCTCCGAGTTACCGTACCGATGGACTTTTACACGAGCCCCATAACTATCGAGATCGATGGCGTCGACATCGCTTTACAGGTGCTAGACTCTGAGCCAAAGCCCACGCGCACACCCGGCACAAAGACACCCGAAGAGATATCAGCCGTTCCCAACACAGCCGATCTTGCGCAGTCATTTTTAGAAGCGCAGCCATCATCAGAGCGCAGGAAACTCGAGGATGCCTTGGCAGCGGAAACACAAGACCTTACTTCTTCCATCCTGAGCGAGGCAAGTCAGGATGAAGACGAGTTCCCAGTGGGAACTGGCCAACCACTATCATTACCCGCTTTCCTCGCTGGCTTCTTGCAGGGCATCGTTGATCGCATGCAGATCAAAATTAAGGGCGTTAAATTCCAACTTGATGTCGAAGTTCCCGTGGAACCTAGCTCACCGGCCACCGAGCCTGTGTCATTTCAGATCGCCCTCGAGGACATTGATGTTGAAGGTGTAACCGCTCACTCCCAGGAACCAGATGGATCTCCAACAATAGTGCCCAAGGAAGGCAAGCGACACATTTCGTTATCAAACGTTCGGGCATACCTCATCTCTGAAGCAAACGTATTTTCCGCACTGGCGCGATCACCCTCCATGACGTCTCCTTCCGTTGCCTCCTCTCCCGTCATGACGAGGAATCCACCATCCCGCCAAACCACAAATTTATCACAGAGCAGTATTCAGCAAAGCATACAAGAGAGCATGCAGGAAAGTATCCACGAGAGTATTCACCAGAGCATGCAGGAAAGCATTCATGATGAACCTACCAGGTCAATGCAGGGAAGCTTTCTCTCCCAGTCTGACGATTCCTCCGAACTTGACTTTCCCCTCGGTGATAGCGAGGAGGCTCTGGATATCCCATACGAGCTCTCCGATGCTATAGACGAGCCTGAAGAGAGCCCAGCTACTCCCAAAGCCTCCATGTACCACGACTTTAACAACCAGTCTCCTGAAGGATCGCCTGAAGCACCACTCGTGGATGCCGCTGAAGAGCCTCTGTTTCACTCAACAGTAATTCCTACTGACCATATCTCACATTCCACCGCCTTTGGAGATGAAAGGCCACAATGGGCAAGCGTCGAGCGAGAGGCCAGATCCGCCCCCACACTTGACATGCCTTTTCAGCCATCATTACCGGCATCACTTAGACCGCCATCCCCGGGCGACCATTTGGGGCGTTCTGTATCATCCAGGGGAAGCTTTGGACCTGGATCCACTGATGACCTGGCCGAATCTCATGTTTACACACACGAAGAAGCCGAGAGCATGTATATGAGCGCATTCTCACAAGGAGAAGAACAGTCATTGGAAGCACCATCCCCTGCTGCTTCTCAGCACAACCTCCCGCCTCCCGAAATGACGACCGATCTCACCAAATCCATAGTTGGGGAAACTAATCCTACTACAGGGGCACCAACCACAGAGGAGGAGCCCATAGAAAACGAGACAAAACTATCAACTGAGGGCGAATCTTTGGAGACGGAGGAGATAAAGGCCGATGGGACGGAAACCGAGAAGGCCGATGTAACTGCGACTAGTGAAGCTCGACCGGAGACACCTCGAGCTGTCATGCCTGGTGGTTGGGACGAAGATGCATACGATTCGCCAGTTCAAAGCGCTGCTGATATTTCAGCCTCCAGATACCGCATGCATCATTCCCGCCATACGATACCAGAAAACACCTCCGATAGTGGCTCATCTTCGCCTGCATTCTCCAGGGCTTGTATTGCTGAAGCCGAGCCAGGACGTTCATCCCCTAAACAAGATGACGTACCCACGCCAAAGGGTCCCACGCGGCTTGTCAAGGAAATCTTCAATCTCAAGACGATCTCAATATATGTTCCAGCTCAGCACCAGGGCTCCCAGGCGGCATCCGAGTCGGTGACTCAACTATCCGAGACCCTGGGTCGTTCCATGTATCCACAGGCTCCTGGAGCATTCTCTGTTCACGGAGCAGCATCCTCATCGCCTCAGAATTTTCCAACCCAGACCAGCACTGTGGATAGCACGCTTGAGGTGACTCTTTCACCCATTGGAATTAATTTTGATGCAAGTCTTGGTTTTTTGTTGGCCATGGTGGCCAGCAAGTTGCTTGAAGCGGTTAAAGACGATGGCTCTAAGCCCAAGCCCTCTAACACTACCCCTGCGCAAACAAACCAGCAGCAAGACACAGGAAAGAAGGGTCCTAACTTCAAGATCAAGCTGGAAGAAATTAAGCTCAACTTTCTTAACAGACTGGGCGGCATTTCAGACACGCCCGAACGATATTTGGACCCGACGGCCTTTATTTTTGAACAAGAAGTGCTTTTGAGCACCACTCTCCAGAACCTAACGGTTTCTATTTCCCCCACTGAGCTTCCTTCTTCAAGAAAATCTAGTCGGGATGTGACGGCCAACTCGGCTACATTAACAAAGATTGAGCTAGAAAAGTTCCGCTTTGGCTATGCTGACGGTGATATCATTTCTTTCGACAGCGGCCGGTCAATGAGCACCTCGGTCAGGGATACCTTCCTGACTTCTGGAACAGACATTGGCATCAAGATTATACAGTCAGGAGATACCGTTAAGACCGACATCGAAACACTCCCGTTGGTTGTTCAAATCGATCTGCAGCGATTGGATGAGACATTTAGTTGGTTTGGTGGATTAAGCAGCTTCCTCAACATGAGCGCTTCGATGGCATCAAGCCCATCTGCTACCCCTAAACTACCAGTTGCTCCACAGCCGAAACCACGGGGCGTCCGATTTGATACGCCCATCGATCCAAGTGACAAATCTGCAGCTTCGGAAAACAAGATTAATCTCAGGATCGGCGGTGCCCTGCTGGAACTCCTTGGGAAGGAATGCAGTGTCTCAGCTGAATCAACAGCTCTTAAGCTGGTTAGCAGAGAAGAGGGAATAGGTATAGCTTGCAGCATGATGCGTATTTCCGGGCCCAACTTGAAGGACGACTTATCAGATCCTCCAATTACGACGGAAATTGGCGGTGTTCGCTTGGACTTCCTCTCAGCACCTCAAGACTCTGATCTGGAGAAACTTTTGGAGCTCATCATCCCTACAAAAGTCAAATTTGACCATGGCGATGATGAAATTATGGTCGATACCCTCTTGCGCCAACGACGAAAGGGTTCCGTCTTGAGAACCTCTGTTGAAACGGTCAATGTCCGCGTCCAAAACATGTCGCAACTTTCTGTTCTCCCCAACCTTGGAGAAGAGATTGCGAAGCTTTCTACGGTCGCCAAATACCTTCCAGAGGATGACCGACCAGGTCTCCTCACTCTAGCCAAGATCCAGAAGGTAGGTGTGAGCCTCGACTTTGGTGGTAAATTGGGCCATTTGGGCACAGAGATCAAAGACCTTCATGTTGGTCACATTACAATGCCGTCTCTTGTTGCCATTGCAATCCACGGGATTTCTGTTCAGAGAAACAAATCTGAGGAACTTGTTGGATCCTCGAAATCCGGCCCCAAGGAAATTCCTTCCCGAGGACCTGTTGTCATGGCGAGAATGATTGGAGACGAGATTGAGCCGGTCATCAAGTTGAAGATGCAGGATGTCAACATTGAGTACCGAGTCCCGACTATTATGGATCTGCTCGATCTCGGTGAAGATGCTACCCCGCAGGACTTTGAGGCTAGTCTCGCAGCTTCCGTCGCGAATCTCGGAGACCAAGCGCATCAAGCTCTCTCGCGATCACCAAGTTCCCCATCGGTAAAATCAAAAGCTGGAAAGCCAATGACTCTAGACATGAGCTTCCGGGATTGCCTCATTGGATTGAATCCTCTCGGCCAGCCCTCGAAGATGGTGCTTGCTCTTACAGATGCACATTTGGTGGCAGTCTTGCCTAAGGATGTCGATACCAATGCTGTCTTCAACATTAACAAGGCCTCAATTCTTTTGGTGGACGATATTGCTCAGGTGTCCGATAATGATGTGCCCAGCAACCAGCGCCCTCGCGCTTCGTCCTCTACATCTCGACAGGTGGCAGATATGTGTGCTCGAGGCTACGTTGATATCTGCTACATTTCTTCTGCCAAGGTGGTTGTCGACGTTAAGGCTATCGAGGATGGAGAGAAGCAGGTCAATGTTGAACTCAGAGATGATCTTTTAGTTCTGGAGACCTGTGCAGACTCCATGCAGACTCTCATTTCTCTTGCCAACGCTCTTAAGCCGCCAACGCCACCAAGCAAGGAAAACAAGTATCGAACCAAGGTCATTCCTGTGCAGGATCTCCTGGCTTCTATCTCAGCCGAGGCTTTCGGGAAACCCGAGGGCGAATACGACTTTGACCAAGACTTCGCTGGCGCCCAAGAAATGGCTGGCAGTGGGTCGGATGCCGATTTCGCAACCGATAGTCCATTGCAAGTTGAATCCCAGTTCTATGAGGAGGACGAAGTTGGAGAGGAGCTCTTTGATGCAACGAACAGCTCGCTCCTGTCTCATGAAACGACCATGAAGGATACCAACGAAGGGGTCTTATTGACTGGCTTTAGTCAATCTACAAATCCAAGCCAGGACTCTGAGGACATGGATGACTTGGTTATTCACGATGATTATTATGGTCGCAATGCAAAGGGTGACAGCACCGCCAAGGTCTGGAATTCCAACAAGAACACATACGACAGTGCTCCTAGTGGTCTTGTCAAGCGCAGCCCTTTGAAAGTATGTGTCAGAGATGTCCATGTCATCTGGAACCTCTTTGATGGTTATGACTGGGCTCATACCCGAGATGTCATAACCAAGGCTGTCCAAGACGTCGAAACCAAAGCGTATGAGCGCCAAGCTCGAGCTGGCCAGGCGCACGTTTATGAAGAAGAACTGGAGGATGAAGAGGCTATTGGGGATTTTCTTTTCAACTCAATCTACATTGGCATCCCGGCGAACCGTGATCCCCAGGAACTTTCTCGTGCCATCAACGAAGGCCTCAACGACAATGCCACCGAAACTGAGTCTGTTGCTACAACAGCTTTCACTTCATCCACCAACCGAACTGTGCGCACTCGCCAGCCTCGTTCAAAGAAGCTCAAGCTTAAACGTAGCAAGCATCACAAGATTACATTTGAGCTACAAGGCGTTGATGTGGACTTGATCGCATTCCCGCCTGATTCTGGCGAGACACTTAGCAGTATCGACATCAGAGTGAATAACATCGATGTTTTCGACCATGTACCAACCTCTACCTGGAAGAAGTTTATGACGTACGATCAGGACATGGGAGAGCGTGAAATGGGTACCAGCATGGCTCACCTGGAATTACTGAACGTCAAGCCACAACCCAGCCTCGAAGCCTCAGAGATTGTGCTCCGAGTAACACTTCTCCCATTGAGATTGCATGTGGACCAGGACGCCCTCGACTTCATCACCCGGTTCTTCGAATTTAAGGACGACAAGGTTCCGGTCCATTCGTCTCCTAGCGATGTCCCCTTCCTTCAACGTGCCGAGGTTAATGACGTTCCGGTGAAGCTCGATTTCAAGCCCAAGAGGGTAGACTATGCAGGCCTTCGCTCTGGACATACAACCGAATTCATGAACTTTATCGTGCTGGAGGAAGCCAGGATGGTTATGCGACACGTAATCATCTACGGTGTGTCTGGTTTCGACCGTCTCGGCAAGACACTCAATGATATCTGGATGCCTGATGTCAAGGCTAACCAGCTCCCGGGTGTCTTGGCCGGTCTAGCTCCTGTCCGCTCAATCGTGAATGTTGGTAGTGGGTTCAAGGACTTGGTGGAAATTCCACTACGCGAGTACAAGAAAGATGGGCGTGTTATTCGCAGCATCTCGAAGGGTGCTGCGGCCTTTGCACGAACTACGGGTACTGAGCTTGTCAAACTTGGTGCCAAACTCGCAGTTGGAACCCAATATGCTCTCCAGGGTGCTGAAGGCATGCTTTCGGAGACACAACAGCCTGATGGCACATGGGAAGAAGACGACCTCGACCCTGAAGAAAAGAGACAGATTTCGCTGTATGCCGACCAGCCCACAGGTGTCATTTCTGGTATCCGTGGTGGATACCGTTCTTTGACCCGAGATGTGAACCTGGCACGCGATGCCATCATTGCCGTGCCCGGAGAAGTTATGAGCAGTCAAACGGCAGGCGGAGCAGCCAGAGCAGTGCTGAAGCGCGCACCAACCATCATCTTCCGACCGGCAGTGGGCGTGACCAAGGCCATCGGACAGACTCTGATGGGAGCCACAAACTCGATGGATCCACACAATCGTCGTCGCATTGAAGAGGTAAGCATTTTCATTTCACTTTGCCAAGAAACTTGTTCTAACCAAGATGCAGAAATATAAAAGTCACTAAGCTCGGACATGATGTTTTGACGTTTTCCATTTATGAAAGTCCTCGCACAAGAGGATGGATGCTATTTACGACACGAACAATTGACGGAGCGCCAGCATAACGTAACATACCAACACACAAACGTCATTTTCGGTTTTTTCTTTCTTATCAAGTCAATCCTTTTCTTTTTAATCGAATTTCCATGCACAGATAGCGGGTTTTGGGCTGGGGTATCCGTCACTTTTACAGAATACAGTCATGCATCCACCGATGATAGAAATGGCGAACAAAAAAAAGAAGAATGAAACGCCTCCTGATTGTGTACATGCATAGACGCGGAAGCAGGCAGGCCTGGGGTGTTTTACTGCGTCAGGAGTTGGATTGTCAGGAACAGAATGTTGCTATTACTAGATGGATTCTTTTATTCCTTGTTTGTTCTCTAGGGAATTTGGCTGGCAAATACTTGCTTGGTATAGATGATACGATACCTATCCAGAATGATATCGATGTTTGCATAGTTTGTCGGGGGACGTGTTACGTCTCTCTAAGCTTATCTTTGTTCCAACGCACGGGGCGCTCGTTGGCACGATTGTACTCTTATTGCCTGCGGATACGAAAATAGGAAAGATGATGGAGCTTTCTATGTTTCGTATGGCTCTAGCGGCGCATCTGTACTTGTTGCGATTGGTACTGGATCAGGCTAAATAGGGGGGAGCAGAAAGTCGGGACAGTGGAGGAGGGCCTCCATCCGAGGCTTGGCCAAGTCAAGAG
>NAGG01001638.1:0-31569 GCA_003031705.1 Calonectria naviculata
GGGGGAGCGGGAGGGCGGTTGCCAGACCGAGATGAACTTCGGGGCCGGCGGGCTGGGGACAGGTACTCGGGAAACGCGCAACTCACCACTAAGACGACAACAACGGCCACGAGCAGCCACAGCCCAGACAGACGTCGTCTGCTGTTGTCTTGACCATGTGCTCCTGCTCCCATTTCACCCAAGTTTCCCCGTTGTTCGCCACCTGTAACCCCGGACTCTGACGCCACGAGGCTGGCTCTGGGGCCCCGTCGGTGGAGGAGTGTGGAATGTGGTGGTGTTGATTAGAAAAGGTGGTGATGGTGCGTAGCGGCGCTTGCAATCTCGTGTCCAACTGCCTTTCAAGCCTCACTCTGGGGCGCAACGGCCAACCGGCGGATATGTGGTGCCAATCCGCCGAGGGATTTCTTCGTGAATTGGTTCCCCGGCGCCAAGGGGGTTGGATTGGAAACGGCCCGTCTCGTCTCGTGCTGGTGAAAAAAAAAAGTCGGGAGTGGGAGTGAAACCACTTGTACAGAGAGTCGGTCCTGCTCGCTGGCTTTGCAGTGCTTGTGACGGCCTCCACATTCACCGGAACGGCCACGATAATCCCGTTAATCCTTGCCTGGGGGGGCGGCAGGCTGCGGGTGAGCTTCGGGGTAAAAGGGGAACGCTCCAGAGAGTACCGCCGCCTAATTGCGACTGCGCTGGTGGTGTGCGGTATATGCGGCCTTGTGCTTTGAAAGTGACGCCAACGTCTGGTTGGATACCCTTCCTGGAAAGGTGTAGCGGGTGGGCTGCATGTGGGTGTGGTGACGCGCTGTGGATATCCCCAAGTGGGTTGTAGATGTGGGCTCTGTCCGCAAACTGGGAACACACCAGCGAGACGCTGATGACAGCGTCGTGCTTGTCAAGTTGCAGCAGATGCACCACTTGATTTGTCTCGAGACACCTGCTACAGGATGCAAGATGTAGGTACGGGCTACCCCAATAGTTTGGGATGGTTCGGTATCAAGCGAGACACGTGCGATTGATGTAACTCACACACAACGAACAGTTCAAGACTCGTTGCAGCAGCGTGGGACAGCCCAATCCAGCCCTCTATCGTTCAATTCGGGTCAATTCAGATTGCCACAGCCCGTAGCGTGAGCGCGCGCGTCTGATCAAGCAGGTGCTGAAAATAACCCTCGAATATGCAGGCCCAAGGTGAATCTTCGGCAGTCGTGGATTGAGTTGGGCGGGCTCGACCCCAAGGAAATTGATCGGAGGATGGGGGCGTAAACTGGCCAGACCCTGTCACGCTCCCCAGGGGAGACCCCGAATATTTGCCAGCGAATCCAATTGAGCCTCTCGCTCCAGGGCGGTGTCGGGTGTGGTGGGTGCGTTCGTTGTTGGTCGGAAGACGACGGAGGTATGGTGAAGCCACAGGAGAAGAAGAAAAAAAGAGGCAGAAAACGGTCGGAGACAGGCGAGCTTTATTTCTATTTAATGGAGCGTGGCTGGTTGCATTTGAAGCTAGCAGGGCATCACTACTACCGAGTACTGCCTTCTCTTTCTCTTTTGACTTTGCCCGACACAAACGAATGGCAGCGCGTGAAAGGGCACACGGGTTGAGAAACCAAATGGCGGTCTTGCTGCGTTGAAACAAAAGAGGCTCTGGGAGGGTCCTCTTGGCCCTCCTAGCGAGGCGCTACTCTGTGACGACGCTATGCACCACGGCTTCCGAGGCGCGTCAGTGAATCAATGCCACGGCTGCAATGATATGACGGCCTCATGCGAACCCATGACTGGGAAACACACCATGCTCCAAGCCAGCTCTTCGGCACACTCGTCTCCAATGACATCAACCGTCGAACACGATTTGCGTACGACCCAGATGCCACTCGACAACCTGTCCAGGAGGCCACCTCATCACCGAGACTCCCCCACGCCCACCAACCACCAACTGGAGCCCCCGGAGGGTGGTGCCGCAACACCCACCCCCGGAGCCTGCCCGGGACCGGGGCTCGGCTGAGGCTGGCACTTCTCCAGGTTCAACACCAGTTCTAGAACCCTTGGTATAAACCGTGTGTTATTACGGGCTGTTGATAGGCAGGAACCGACGACGGGAAAGGAGTGTTCATGTCTGATATGTTGCGCCTCTGGGCTCATTCTCATCCAAGCGACGAGGTTTCAGTCCTATGCGCATGGCCAATACGATGAAACTCACATGATCTCACGAGTTACCCAGAGGTGCAGAAATTTAGTCGTAAATTTACACCAGGTGTAACTACTCCTCGGCCTATTCGGTATAATTCGTCGGTCAGCCAGCAAAGAGCTCTACTAAATGGCCAACTTGACCATGGCTTCAAACTCGCACCGGGCTCCTTCGCCCCATCCCCCACATGTTGACCACGGCCATCTCCTCACAATTCTCCATTCTCTCGCTATTGTAATTCTCCCCGGGTTAAAAAGGCCCGATTCTCCATCTTGTACCCAAAACTGGTGTCCATGCAGGTCACATGTCTCGCACCCACTCAGGTATTTCGTCCGCTGTTCCACCAAGGCGCCGTCCCCAGAATAGTTCGCGGAGCCGCCCCAGGATGCTGTTCATAACCCTCCTCATTAACCCAGATGGATCCTCAATTCTTTAGTTTCTGGTTAAGGTACCCTGGCGCCGCCGGGCGTTTTCGCAACACGACGCGACGCCCACATTCGAGGGACCAAACCCGCCCGTTTACCCAAGTATGACATCACTCCCCACAGAAATCTTTTTGCTCAAACGTGGAATCTGTATATTGGCTCCGAGGTAATAATCAATCTTGTCTCCGCCCTAATACGTGCAGAATGTCACTTCTGTTGGGTTTGTGTTCCGGGGCTCTGTGGCTGTCCGCTCGAGTGCTTACAAACTCGAGCAATCAAACTCAGGATTGATTCAATGCCCGGATGCCAACCCCGAAATGCCATTGTGCGATGAAACCAAGGGAATGCTAGTTGATTTGATGACTCTACAAACATTTCTCGACAGTGGCACGCTGAGATCCCGTCCTTCCTTCACTGCGCGCTCACCTTGTCGATGCTATCTTTAGACCGAGTCTACACAACTTGCTGCACTTCCTCAAACACTTCAATTATGGATCCATACCTTGGCTTCAGGCTAAGAGGTGGGTGCTGTGGATCAATTAAGGATGGCGAGGCTCATCATGAAGCGAGGAGCTGTTCAGGATAACCCTGACAAGCTCAATTGGCCATTCGCTACAAAAGCTAGGCGACTCGCTTATCGCTGAGAACATTGGAGAATCAGCTACTGACTGACCGATATAGTTGATTTTGGGTGGTATGCTGCCAAGCATGGGTACATAAGCAGACGCCCTCGCAGTTCCAAGTTTGCACTGATTCAATCGAAGAGCCAAGCCCATTCCATTCATCACCACGACATTCACAAAAAAACTCAAAAATTCATATGCTGGTTTTGAACCACCCGTTCTTCGATTTGGTACCTATAAAGCTTTCATACATGGGCTTCCTCATTTGAAGCTGTGATGCCTGCCCGTCTGCCTGCCTTGCCATGGCCTTAGCCACCTGCTGTAAAAACCGCCCCGGACGCCATATAAACACGCATAATAAGGGGGCATCAGACACTTGCGAGTCGCATTAGAATAGAGAGAGCGGCAGGCTCTAAATCCCCCACCAGGCCCCCTGAGAACATGACGGTGCCAGCACGTTGTTGGAGAGTGGTGAGTTTTGCACTTTTTTTTAGACGTTATTCGATATTAATGGGTATTTTTTTGGGCTCTGTTGGTGTGGCCTCCAACGAGCAAGTGAGATGTCGTGAAATTGGTCATTTTTTTACATGATGACGGCGGGGATGTCGACGTTGGCCTTGATGGACTTGTGGGGAAGGATGCTGCCACCGTTGACGTAGATCTCGTCACCAATGGTAACGTCGTCACCGAGAACGGTCACGTTCTCGAGGCGAGCCCAACGGCCGACAGTGCTGTTCCAGCCAACAATGGTGGACTTGACCCAAGCGTGGTCCTTGACCTTAGAGCCACGGAGCAACACGCATCGCTGAAGACGAACACCATCGCCAACGACGGCATCGGGGCCGATGGTAACGTTGGGGCCGATTCTGCAGTTCTTGCCAATCTTGGCAGAGGGGTGAATCAAGACATTTCCACCGTGAACGTAAGACTCGGTGGGGGGTGTGAGTTCCTTGCTTCCCTTCTTAGTCAATGAAGACAGGTACAGGCAGGTTCCGCTGATGAAGTCCTTGGGCTGTCCAACGTCCATCCAGAAGCCCTCGAGGTCAAACGAGTGAAGCTGGTTGTCGCGGACCATGGCGGGGAAGGTCTCCTTCTCGATCGAGGTGGGGCGAAGCTCAATTCGATCGAGGACAGAGGTGTTGAAGATGTACATGCCAGCGTTGATTCGGTTGCCAACAAACTCGACGGGCTTCTCGACGAATCGGTCAATTCGGGAGGCGTGGCCGGGCTGGTGCACGACGACACCGTACTTGGAGGGCTCTTCCACCTTGGTGACGACAATGGTACCCTCGTTGCCGTGGCTCTTGTGGAACTCGAGGAGGTCCTTGAAGGGGTAATCGCAGATAACATCGGAGTTGAGGACGAAGAAAGGAGAATCATCCTTGGCGAGGATCTTCTCGGCTAGCTTCAGGGGTCCGGCGGTGTCGAGGGGTTCAGACTCGACGGAGAACTCAATGTTGATGTTGTACTTTTCCTCGTACTGTAGTAATCGGTTAGCTTGACCATCCAGAGCTTGTCAATGTGTTCAAGCGAGTGGTTCGCACCTCAGACAGGAACTTTTCCATAATTTCGGGTCGGTAGTTGACAGCGAGCACAATGTCGGTCACGCCAGCTGCGACCAGCGCCTCGATCTGGTGGACAATCATGGGCTTGTTGCAGAACTCAACGAGAGGCTTGGGGAGAGTGAGAGTCTAGTGGCAAACAAAAAACGTCAGCTCGTTGTTCTCGGGCATGCAGGGGGCTCTCTGCGCGAGAAAGCATAGCTCCCTGGGAGCTCCGAGGAGCGGACGTACAAGAGGGCGAAGGCGGGTGCCATAGCCACCGACAAGAATAAGTCCTGCGATGCGGTCAGCGAGAAAACTCCAAGGACGATGCGCCTGCCCGCGCGGGTGCGCGTTGCGCGAAGAGGCATGGGCAAACACGTACCCTTCATGGTTGCGGAGGTTACGTATGCGTCGAGAAGGTGAGAAGTGCAGGGGTGGGTTCACAACGAGTGTGTAAGAACAAGAGGCCAGAGAATAGAACAAGGCGCAACCTCGATGGGATTAGATTAGAAAGGGTATCTTTGAATCTCAGCGAGGGCCGGGCAGTGAAGAATGGACGATGTCTGGCGGAAAGGCGCAAGGAAGGAGAGAGGAGGAGGAAGGAGGGTTTAGATGTCCAGGAGGAGGAGGGTCTTTGAAAGGCCAACGTGGGAACTTTGAGAGTTCATGAGAGGGAGCCTGAGTGGGACAAGGTGCCGGCTCCGGCCACGACGACGCCTACGGAGCAGCCATTTAGCAGACTGGCACGGGGGAGAAGCGCCCTGGAAGCTGCCACCTCAAAGCAGTGCGCAGAGCTGGCAGCTCCCTGTTGGTACGTACGCAGCGCTGCACCACACACGCAGCACCCAGCCGACTCACACGGGCCACCCGATCCACGACACGAGGCCCCGTGATGAAGACGGTGGAAAGGGGCGCTGGCAGCCAATCATGGCCCGGCCGAGGGGCCAATGTGGCTCGACTCCATGGCCGTAAAATTTCCCCTGGCGAAATTGGGGCTCGATGCTGCCACTTTACTGTCCGAACTGGGCAACCCCCTGGGCTTAGCCGCATCTCGACTCCTCGGGGGGCAAACGTTCGCTTCGTACAAGTCCGTATTCATCCACGGCGCGTTCCTTTCGTACGTTTTCCCAAGCTCAGCGCTGCACGAGGAGCAGGTCTCCTCCCCGATTGCGCCAATCCCTCTGTCCGTTTCTGCCCTTGGACGCCTTCAATGGCTGGTCGTCTCCATATCTCATACATGCTCCTCCGGACCATGTGCGCCGAGGCTGCATCATTTTTAACCCTGGACTTATTTTGATGCTGCGTCCCGAACCCCATAGCGCCCTTGGACCCTGGCCGTTAGCCCTTTGATGCAATAAAACCGTCAACCTCCATTTAATTGTCTGACGCATCGAAGCACCCGCTACCGATCTCATCCGTCTTCCCGTCCCCAGCCAATTAATCCCAAACCCCATGTGGCCGACTATTGGCGATTAGGCCTGGGTCCGTTCCGTCTTGGCGCAAGTAGAAACGCTTGTTTTTCTTTTTTCCCTCTTCTCCTTTTTTTCTGCTCCCCTCGCTATTGTCTCACGTGTTTTTTTCTTCACTGCACGAGGCGGATTCGTTGGCGAACTCGCCGTTTCTGGGGGTCTCAGTTTGTGTGTGGTCTCATTCATGTGTTTCTGACATCTCGTCCCTTGCAAGCTGGGGCCCCCTTATTTGATGTAAGGTACCACCTTAAACACTCATTAAGCGATCTGCAAGTCAGGCAGGCCCAGCATGTCCATCTCTGTAAAACAAAGCCTCTTCCACTGCATCTAATGTTACATTGACACGTATGTCGTAGCATCGTGTGTGATACCCGAGAGGGATTTCCCTCCCTTGGTTGAGAGCTCAAAATGTTGGGGAAAACCTCAGACCTGACCATATCTGTCTGGTGGCTGGTGTCACCGTTCGCATCATTCTCAAACGTCTCCCACCATTGTCCAAAAACCACGCGACGAATCACATGCATAAATCTGACATGACACCCTCCCCTCTTTATTAAGTCCTGGTCCTCTCGCGCCCAAGCCGCGCCCGGCTTCCATCCCACATTCATAACCTAGCCCCGGGGGAGGCACGGGACACCAGGTACGGGGACCAAGGTTGTCTCTCTCCTCTCCATGAGGCATAGTCTCTGGATGTCTTGCTGGAGAATTCCTGGCTAGAACCCTTCTGGTCGCACCCTTTTGGCCACGAGTTGGAACCTCTACCGCTCATTCGCAACTGCGTGACCCAGCCATAACTCGTAACCCAGGGGGAGGTGTTCCCGCCATCGTGTCAAAATCATTGATTGCTTCTTGCATACTCCTCTCAAACTGGAGGAGACTCAGCCTTTTGAGTCACCACATGAACACTCTGTGGGGGTTTCCATTGCTGTTCTGATTAGATTGATAAAACGTCATACCTGCCAGAAGTCGCCAACCCCACGACCCTCATACCTCATCATTCCGAATCAGGCTCGGGTTTCAACAGGTTTAGGCACAAGGATGGCAGCTGTCAATCGCAAGTAGCGATACTTGAATCATGTCGACGAATTCTGTACGCTCATAGGCGCCTGAGATTATAGTGGTATGTAATGCGCCGGGATGAACCCAGCGCCGAGACAAGACATTCCGTCGATCCCGGATGCAAAACACAGCCCGACCCTCGAATCAGACTTCGCCAATTCTTCCTGCCATTGGCTTTCAACTTGGCTCCTACATCACAATCACACGGTCGGCACACGACACAGCCACGCCGCTCTGGTTGGGTTTCGCGGCATGACATATACGCAGCCAAAATGCGTCACCCCATGTTGGCTGCTCACTAGAGACTAGACCATAGCCCAAGCTCCTCACGGCCCAATTGCACCCTCCAGTAGGGTGCCGCCGGAAGGATCAAAAAAGCAACTTGAGCGTCATCGAGGTTGAAAATGCGCCTCTCTCGAAAGGTTTCCCCACGTTTCGGTTTGCGCGCGCCTCCAACTTGATCCACAGTGGCTCTTCGGCAGTTGATCACCTGTATACTTCTTAGCCAAGTCATCCCGGAAGAAGCCATCCCATAGGCTGGCCGAAGGTGGCGGCAAAGGAACCGTTAGAATTTCTGTCACAGCCAAGGTTTTTCTCGTGTAATCTCCCTAGCAAACCGCCCTCCAGTCAGCGACCTCATCTGCCAGTCCCCAGTCAGCACATGACACGGCAATCCCAGGTTTGCTGATCGACGGGCAATGTGAAGGATTCTCTCAGCCCAACCAGTCGGATTGCTCATCGTAGCCCCGAACGAGATCTCTACGCGGTGAAAGTCACGAGCAAGGGTAGGGGATACTATTTGTGCCAGCATAGAAAAGAAGAAGTCGTTATCATTATCATCGTAAGTGTCTTGTCGGTCATCATCATCCAACCACTCAGATTCGTTCCTTGTCAATCACATCTCATCCCTCCATCTCGGATCCATTCCTGGCCAAAGAATCACTTTGCTTCCAACGCTCAACTTTTTGGCCCCTTTAATCGTGACATTTCTCCGTTTCCATCGCGTCTCTCGTCAAATTCTTGCAGTGCAATCTTTCGCTTTTGTCATCTTTTCGAATAATCAGATAGCCAACCAAGTCCTAATACCGCCGCTGCATTTCAAAAAAAAAAAAAAAGAAAAAGAAAAGAAAAAGAGAAAAGGGCAACAGGGTCCCCATAAAAAGTAAATAAAGATGCCTCGCTTTTTTTCGGTTGCTTATTCGCGCTTTTCTTGTCGTCAAAAGTGATCAAATTGCCGTCCCAATCGCAAAAAGAAAAAAACAAACCAATCAAAAATTGGCCTCGTATGTATGACTCCGACGCTCCCATGCTTGGAAACTAGACCAATCATCGATGCCTTCCCAGGTTGCTAACACAATGTGCCCGAGGCACTTTGCTCGGGCCTCGCCTGGGATCCTTCATAGTGTTCCAATCATAATTTCAGATAGCCGCTTTGCGATAAAACAGTACCGCAGAATGCGCCAGGTTCAGAGGCCAATGCCGTTCAAGTCCAATCATTGCCCTCTCGCGTGAAGGCCAAAACCATCCAATTGCAGACAATGATAAAGGATGACTTTCAAAAAGTACTCAACAAAGGTATGAAAGATTCACGCTCAACTTAAATCCCGTTCAATTTCGGTTGTAGAACAAAAGCAACAGTAAAATTGTCAAGTTGCAAGGTGCCGGCCGTTTGAGTGAAGATGATGTCGCATCTAAAAGAAGAAAAAAGTCGTGTCGTAAAGTCGTAAATCGTAAAGGAAAAAAAACAGGAGGAAACAAAAAAAAAGAGATATTGTTCAGCCATTCCCTCTGTCGAATAACAGAGAGACAAAAAAAGCCTTTCCTTCCCCATATCTCACGAGAGGGCCTACCGAAGAGGTGGTGTGGGTATATCCCTTGGGATCGCTGTGAAGCCTTTCAACCGCTTGTATGCTTGCCTGTGCCTGGGCTGGGCTGCCCCATTGCTTCCGGGTGCCGTCGCCATCGAACGGTCCTCATCCCGGGTTTTCGAGTTCAAGTAACTTGATTTTCTTAATGCTCTGCGTGTACATCGTTTAGTTTACTCAAACGAGGCAGTTGAGCTGCTGCTGGAGTGGTTCCCCGATCGTCGACTGTGACTATCCCGGGAAGAGGTGTGGCGGCTCTTTCGGCGACGGCTCGAATCCTGGGCAGGCAAGCCTTGGACAATTCCGTTGCGGGCGAGCATACCTCCATTGACGGAAAAGTTGCGGCATACCATAAAAGCACGCATGGCGGCGTTCTCCTGGGCAAGCTGGTCGGACTCGTAGGCGAGGTCCGTCTGGTACTCCCGGCCGTTGACAAGAACAAGACATGTGTAGCCAGCAGGGTCACGGTAACACTCGTACATGGGGTCTGTCCACCCTCGGCGCCGGCAGAGGCCTAGATGAAGCCATTGGTTAGCTTTGGGATACTTTTATGGGTGACTTGGGCACTAATATAAGAGTTTTGGTGGTTTGGGACGCACAACACGGTGCTGGGGCTCGCAAGTGCATCATCTTGGTCTTTCTCAAGTGAGAATCACCATAGCTGCCATTGAAGACCGTCTTTCAAGCCAGGGGAAATGTGATGCTCACAAGTGAGTCGCTAAACCGCTGCACGGCTCACTTCCCCGCCATTGTGATGCAAGGGCCATCACACGGGGGAGGGGGCGCCATTGCCCCTCTCCACGAGCGGCACCCCACTTATACGAATAATTCTTCAATGGCAACTAAGAATGCGCGACGGTGTTGCTTTGCGATGGACAAGAATGGGTTTTTTGCCACTTACTCTCGAGGTACTGCATGTAGAAACCGCCCATTTTGGTGGTGGTGGTCGGACGTGTCGGCCTAACAGGAAGAACTTTACGGGCGTGGTGCGTGGGAGCAAGTGTGTAACCCGACTCGATGTCAAGGGATCAAGCCAGAGCGAATGGTACGAGGGGTTTCGAGAATGAAACAAGTCCGAGATCAAGAGAAGCGAGAGAGAGTTCCGGACGGAAGGCAATGAGGGTAGAGAGTCAGATCTGGTGGCTGGTGTGCAATTGAACCCAGAGGCTGTCAGGATTGGATGGCTCGAGAATGGGCGTGAGCAAAGCTCAAGACAGATTGTGGTGGACAAGAAGGAGGAAATTTCAAGAATAAATGGCTGTGACAAGTCGTCTTCAGTCGAGTGAGAATGAGAGGAAGTCGTGTGGGGATTGGGAGTGCGTTGAAGTAGTAGGGTGGACTACGTATTGCAGATTTGGTGCAATTTGGTGTGGACAAGAAGCATGTTCTGGACGGCGAGACATGTGCCTTTATTGCAAACAGACATGTTAGCGCGGGACCGGGGGTGTCTGGAGACAAAGGTCGACGCGCGAATGGAGGCAAGATGCAAGCAACGATGCGGCTCTCGAAAGAGTGTGACCCATCTTGATGTGTTGGCCTACCTGGTTGCCAGTTGATCAAAACCGCTGGCGACTAGGCCACTCCACCGCAACACATGGATGCAGCAACCAGGCGATCTCTGATAAGTCTCAAAGTTAACGCCCTCGGCCACCGGCTTACCGCGGAGGGGACCTAGCCTGTTTTTTGACCCTCTTGGTTTGGTTTCTATGTTTTTTTGTTTTTTTGTTTTTTTCACATCAACTGCGGCCATAGTAGTTTTGCCCTCTCCATGCCTCGCATATTCCCCCGCCCCAAAGGCCAAGGCCTCGGCCGCCATGCTTGAGCAGTGACAACGGGGGGACCCAGGTGCCGAGTACAAAAAATGTACCAGAACTCGTAAGAAGGGGTACATAATCAGCATTGGGGATGCATATTGGGTCCGTTCAAGACCCTGACAAGGACCCGGCGTCCGAAGCCCATGCAGACCAAGGCCGCATGGTAATTTCCTCGCACTCTAGTCCAGTGGCGAAGAGGAGACCACGCTGGGCACAGGGGCGGGTACCTCGTCTGTCGTTGAAGCGGAGGGCGCGAGTGTGTCGAGGGGCGAGGGGCAGGCATGGTGGTGGTGACCCGACGGCGAGGGGGGGCGAGGGAAGAAACATTACCTCGCACACTCTCACAGGCTGCGCGACAGTGTCAGAGTCAGGATGTGCCTGGTTCGCTGCCACCATCTGGACCTCCGAGATCTCTCCTCTGGCGGCCACTAATGCACAGCTTCTCGACGACCAAGTACCGTCTCGTACAAGCACAGCAAAGGGACCACAGGGGGACAAGAGGAACTCGGAGGGACCAGGTCCCCCATCCCATTCGACGCCGAGCCCCAGGCCCGGAAGTGCAGGAAGAGCCATGTCAAGCTAGGTACCTGTCATGCTCCGGCTGTTGCGATTCGCTGCTGCGACCGCAACCGACAGAGCGGAAAGTATCAAAGCCGGCTTCTGGTGCTCGTCCCGTCACTTCGAGCAGACTGGGCGACCGTGTTGGGCGGCCCTAGCATGAGCCTGGGGGACCGGAGCGTTGCACTGGGGGCCAACGGGCAACGACTCAGTGAAAGCGGGCCACGTTCTCATCGCCATGTGGCGGCTGGGAACGTGGGTGATTCGCACAGCGTGCCAAAGCGCGCGGGTCGCTGAGGCATATTAGAGGCCCAGGAAGTCGAACGACGTGGGCGTGACGCTCTGCGCTGCACTCGAATGGGCAGGACGGCGCACAGCTAGGCGCTCGGGAGCTGTGCCGTGACAAGGTGCAAGCAATTTTCTGCTCTCCTTTGACGAGCACGACAACGGGCGGCAAAGCAGGTCCATCGCAGCAGGCTCCTGGGCATGCTGGATAAGGGGGCGCGTCGGGGCTCAGGCTAGACGGGACAGAGCAGTACAGTACATGCTAGCAGCTGTAGTGCAGTAGTAACACCACCACGACGAGTCTACTTTGGAAAGGGTCGGTGAGGCAGCGCGACGACGTGCATGAACAGGACACTCAGTGGCTGGCCCAGTGGATCATTCCCATGGTCCATCACATCCCTGCCCTGGGCCATGCGTCTGGCTGCGTGTGGGCAAGGCCGTGGCCGTGGGCGAAGGTGTGCCGGCCGTTAGGGCTCCCCAGCACCACCGTCTGGGATGGGATGTGATGGTAGGAACCGGTGAATGTGGCAGGATTGATTGGTCGGATTCTGCGAGATGATGGAGGGGTCTATTCTCGTCTCGATGATGTGGGCGTCTGTCCGATGTAGGTGGCTGAAGGTTGTGTAGAGTAGTGTCGTGCTGCGTTGCGTGTGCGTGAGGAGAACGGAGAGTGATGATTGGGTTTTTTTTCTTTTTCTCTCTCTTTTTTCTCTTGCAACGTGGTACAAGGGACTCTGGGTACCTCTCTGCAGCTAACACGAAATAAGAGGTAGGCCGGCCTGTCACGGCGTCGTGGCCGTTGCAAGCTGGTATCTGACGAATATGTTTTTGTTTTTCTGGGTGGATCTTGGAGGCGCCTACCAACCTAGGCTCGCAACTAACTCCCTGCAACTAGGTACCTGCCCCGAGAGGGAAAGAGGAGAGCGACTAGGAAGGAAGGAAGAAGTAGACGCGAGCGAGGGAGGCAGGCGTGGGAGCAAGACGGGAGGAGGTACCGCACCTGCCGTGCTACCTAGTCTAGGTACCTCATACAAAGAGAAGGAGAAAAGAGGGGGAGGGGGATGATGCACAAGCAAAAAGAGGCGTGCGGCGAGGCAACTAGGCAAATTGGCAGGCCCTTTAGGAGCCCTCAACCCATATGCAATGATGAGTTGGCAATGCTTCTGTTGATTTTTTGAAATCAACAACGGGAAATGTCCCAATGTAGCGAGACGTACTCGACCCAGCCGGGCGCGCGGGGTACCTTGCTCTCTGGCCGTGGTACTCGACCCGGTCGAATGCCTACACTACAGCACCTAAGCTGGCTGCTAATTGCTACGTGCAGGACTAACACCATGTCGTCCCATCTCACCAAAAGTCGTGCTCGTGCTCATGCTCGTGCCCCCGGTGCCGTTGTGCCCGTCGATGAATCGGGCAGTCTGGGGTGAGTATGGTCCATCAGAGCCCCCTTGGTCCTGGGCGCTCTGCTCTGCTTGGCCGCGGATGGATGCATCCTCTTGTATCGAGGGCCTCGCTGGCCCGTTGCCAGCACGATGGTACCGTAACTTGAACGCCGAGGGACAACAACTTGCTGACCGGGGTGGCAGACGTTCCGCTAGCTCCAAAGACTCGACGCCATAGTTAAGCCCACACCCCAAGGTTGTGCAAGTCTGTGGGTGTGTGGATTCTCCAGCGTGTGGGGAGAACCACAGCTAGGCCAGTGACAACTGACGGCGATTCGACAATTGGAACTCTTCCAGAATGACGCTGGGGCCGCTAAGTCTCTCTGACGTGACTGCCACAGCAATCCCATGGCACATGCCCACAGGTTTCTGATTCCGTCTCCCTTGTGCCGCACAACATCGAGCAAGGTTTCGGCTTGAACAACTGCATCTTTTTGAGAGGTCGCCTCCACCCGGCATCTGGCCACGGCCTAGGGATGCCACCCAAAATAGTCCACCGATGGATCCCATCCTTCTCCATTCTCAGGCCAAGTAGATGACGATAAGCGCCAGCAGTCCACAGAAGCTAGCTAGCTACAACCAAGGAGCTGGTCCCTCCGATGTTACCGGCTTCGCGTTGCCCTGCGATTTGGCAACAACCTCATTTGTCCAGCACAGATATTGCCCCGTCAGACAGTGAGGGCTCGGCCCTGCGGCCGCTTTTCGGGGCACCTTGATCGCATAGCTTGCGGTATTGTTCCTTTTTCCTGGCCTTCTGCTTTGAGCCTTGACCAAAACAGGATCGACTAGGGGAGGGGCAAGGAGGGGCGCGCGCAACTCACCATGATGATACAACGTAGTGTCGTTAATCAACAATAGCCCATCCAGGGCCTTTTTTCCTAGCCCAGGCAGAGTGCAACTCTTGTCGGTGTTGTCGAAATTCCCCACCAAATAACCCCGATCCAACGTCACGGGACATTGTCGTTCGATGTGGTCGGGTTTTGGGCTACGCCAATTGCCATTGAATATGTTCCCTGGTCGCTATTGCGCCGACATCATGGTTGTTCTCAACGCAACACTGGACGGAAATGACATTCAATTATTTGGCGATCCTCTCCCCAACAGGGACCAGATACAAGCAAGATTTCAAATTCCTTGGCATGACCAATTTGCCACCAGCTTTTCAGATGTAGTTGATTGCTTTCAATGATCGGCCCCCACTGTTCCACTCTAGGACAATCCTTAAAGCCGCCTCATGTAGGATATGTTGGGCTTGTCGCCAAAACGCCACCTGAACAATCAGGACTAGAAGCCGGACAAGATGGGCAGCAGGCATGAATTGTAGCGCCGGTGTTTTCAGAATAAATATTAGCCCACGAGTCAAGGCACCACTCCGCCGCTCTCTTGGGGACTTGAAGCCTGGATTACCCTGGCTGCCAACACAGGCCCCGACGCGTCGGTAATCGAATCCTGGGTTCTCCAGCAATTCACGATCGGGAGCAAGGACCTCGCCTGCTCCCCGGCGGCTGATCTGAAAGGTTTAGGACCCTTTAAAGGGGACGTGCTCCAATGTCGTACATTACCAGTTTCGTTTTCGTATCATTGGGTGCCATTATGGGAGGCATAATTTGTACAGTTGGCTGATCATGCTTGAACGATGCTACCTATACCAACGCGGCATAGAAAAAGGGAAGAAAAAAAAAGAAAAGAAAAAGTCTTTTTCGAGGCGAGCAGCCCGCAATTACCCAGACATAGCGGCAACCTCGATCAAGAGCTAAAAAAAAAAAAAAAAAAAAATCTGTTGACCGTTACAAGACCCTGGCGTTTCGGCCCACTCGTCGTGGTGGATACGGACAACGCCTCTCCCACATGATAATAGCAACAAGACGCCGTCCTGAGATCTCTACTTCGTCACAAACCTTTTCTCAGGCCTACCTGCTTGACTACAACTGCGGATGTGGCCGTCCCATGTCTCGGCTGCCCCTCCTCCCCCCGTCCAAGCCACCATCGGGATCCGTCTGAAATCCCGCGGTGCTTGTACATGTACATGTGCAGACACAATTCCCCGGCCCCTCTTTTTTGTCCGGGCTCGGTGGTTGACGTCTTGGAGGGCATGCCGGCCATGTTTGAATTTGCTAGAGCTGTATGTACGTGAGCACAGGACCTGGCCGCCTACAATGCGGCCGCCAGGCAAGGGCGGGGACAGGACGCGGTTGTGGCCATACACGGACCGGGCTTGCGGACATCAACGCAAGCCCTCGCAGCCCGTCGGACGCATTCGACCTGTGCAAAGTGCCCTGCCAGCGAAGCGGTCTGCGGTCTGGTCTGGTCTGCGCAATGCGGGCTGCACTGGGTTAGGTCTTTCAACGGCAAAAGCCCACCGCGACTGCGTCACTAACTCATCATCCTGCGCTGACCATGGCAATAAGAACGGGCCCTCTTTCGACTGCCGGCCACTCCACACATGTATGTATGTCTTGGATTACTGTGTCGACATCTGCAAACAGAAAGCACGACTATCACAACGATAGGCACAGAAGGTCGTCGGCTCTGGTCCAGGCCGCCAAGGGTCCCCTCGCCGCCTCTCGCCTGGCTGCCGGGCCCCCAGCCCTGGAGTCCGAGATGATGTGCAGACCCTGCAACTGCGTTGCTGCGACTATGCGGCGTGGGATCATCCCCTCCCCAAGCCTGCCAGCCCTCCACTACCCCTCCCGATTTCACTGAAGCATTCGTCTCCAACAAGCTATGTGCATACCATCCTACCGTGCTTGCGCCCATTGATGACATCCCTGCTTCTCCAGGCGATGAGCTGGCTCTCTCCCATGTCCATTGACGACATGGCGCCATGGAAGCTCTCGCTGGATTGGCGAATCGTCGTGGCATCCCACATGGACGTCCACCGCCTTCGGGCGAACCATGCTGGCGACCTATGGGCCGGATAGGGTTCCCCCCTCAAATCAAAGCCTGCCCACGCAGCAGCACACACTTACTTTGGAGCTCACTGGCGCATGCATGCCGGCTGCCGCTCTCCCTTGGACGGTGCACGGTGTGCTGTATCTTGATTTCAAAAACGGATAGGCCGCAATCTTAATGACCCCCCGGTGATGCAGATGTCATGCCGTATCGTATCGACGAGACAGTAGGAAAATTACAGTACAGATAGCCCGTCACATCCTAGACCACTTTGGAAAATGCACCGGCTAGATATTTCTGACACAGCCAAGGGTTGATCCGAATATTGGATATCAAACGTTCCCAACAGCCCCCTTCGCCCCCATGTCCTCCCAATGTTAGCACTATCATTGTCATTGACACGTGACAATCATGTTCATTTCAATCTAAATCCAGTCGTTTAAACGGCCTCGGCCAATCTTTCAAGGGGGGTGCAGTCTGGCACAGGTGGATCAGAAACCAGCCTTGGACTCAAAGTAGGCCTGAATCTCCTCAACGTTACGCTGTGGGATCACGTAGACTGGGTGAACCGTGCAGACGCGGTCCTGTTCGTCAAAAATCTGTTCGCCGTCCAGGTAGGGTGACACAGTCCATGCATCTCCCGCCATCATTGTCTCATGAGCACGAGGGGTAACCAAATCCCATTTATGCTGGGCTGAACTCAGCCCCGAGAGAACATAGCAAGTGTGGTATGCGTCAGAGTACCTAAAAGGGGTTGTCGGTTAGGGCTGGTATGGCTCCTCGAATGCGAGTGAAGGGCAAAGGAAAGGGTGTGTAGGCGGGCGGGCAGGAAGGAAAGTAGTCACTCACTTGCTCGGCTTGTCTCTCAGGCCACCCCGTTTGCTCAGGTCCTGACAGCAAGACAGAATGTAGCGGATCAGCCCGTCTCGGCTGAAGAGGCTGCCCGTCGCGTCCGGGAGCGGGTGGCCTTCAGAACTGGCCGCTGCTGCCCCTCTGGGTCCGTTGAGCGCGGCCTCGATCAGGGGCCAGCAACCTCCGACCCAGTGGCTGTAGCAACCATCAACAAGCTTGTTGGTGCGACCCGAGAAGCCACCTTCTGGGGCGTACTGTCGCGAGGACAGCCAAGAGATGAGCAGTGGAACATCGAGATGTCTTTTTTGGGGCAAAGTCAGCATGCAATGCTTTCATGTCGCGCCTTCAGTGGACAAGACAAGGAGGGGGAAAAGGGGACTGACCGCGGGATGACTCGATGTGGAGAATCAATGATGGAGAGGCACCCAAGAGCGCAAAAGGCGTATGCACCATGCGCTTCAACGCCCGGCTTTGCCGACACGCCTCCCTCGTACGTTTGGCCTTATTGGTGAGCGATCAGAACGACACTGGGCCTTGGGCAACCTACATCGGTGAACGTAGTCGGCCAGGCCATCAAACAGGCCAGTGTGGCCAGCAGAGCATGCAGGCGAGTCCGGTGACAGGTCGAGGGGGAGGTTAAGCAGAGAGATGATGACGGCTGCACAATAGGCCCCCCTAGAACGCATGTTGGGTCAGGGATGGGGGGAGAACAAGCGGGCCTCGACGGCACGGCGCGCGAGAGGGAGGGCAAACATGACATACCTGACGTCCTCTTCGCCTCCGAGGGCCATCTGGAACCCTCCATCGGGTTGCTTGAGGGAGCACAGCCATCTCCACATGGCCCGCCGGTCGACGACGTCGTAGGCATCCTGCCCTCCGACTAGGGCCAGCGCCAGGACGGTTGCATACGTAGTGGCAAGATGCGACGTCTGTCCAAAGCCGCCGGCGAAGCCTCCCTGCGCATTCTGCATGGGACGGACCGTCTCGATGAGTCTCTGGCGGTAGGGGGACACGTCCTCGCCCAGGAGGCTGAGGCCAGCGAGACTCCAGTAGAAGAACCACGGCCGGCTTGGGTCGGCGGACGTGAAGGCGCCGGGCAACTTGCCCAGCTGCCTGTGCAGGAAGTTGGTGTGGCGGCGGCGGTCCAGATGGGGAAGGCCATGGGCGTTGCAGTCGGCGTGCTGGTAGGCCGTGAGGAAAGGGAGGCACTCGTCGACGGTCTGGTCCTGGAGGCGAGACGAGATGGTCTCAAGGCTGTCGCGGATGGGCGGCTCCGACGTGAAGAGGCGCGGGATCGAGGGCTCTACCCATCCATCGTCGCCCACTGGGGAAGACGCCGGGCTCTGGGTTGCAGCGGTGGCCATGCTGCGCTTGGTTGCGGTGTTACTGCCGGTGTTTGTGGAGTTGGTGAGACTCTTGCTATTAGTGCTACTGTTGTTGACGCCGTTGCTGCTGCTGTGTCGAAAGATGATGCGCGGGCGAGGACGGGTCAAGCGAGGTCGAGATTTCATCACGCAACTGGCGGGCTAACCGGCGCATTTAATGTCGTCCAGGCAAGATCCCCTCATCTCGTTGATATTGTTCTCTGTGCCATCGCTGTGCGATCGTGGAGGGGCCGCCCACCCCACAATAGCAACCCGATGTCAGTCGTGTGAGCATTGTTCGTCGGCTGTTAATCGGTTAGCATTTTCCCCAACGACATGCCACGGCGCTGCAGATGCCACGCTGCGATCACTGCGAAGGCGTCTGGGGATTGAATATGAACTAGCTGTTGTCATTTTGCATTGTTTGTCCATTTTGAAATACATCAGCTTTTGTCTGCCGAGGCACGGCCCAGATGAGCGCCGTGGTGATGCACTATTGCCGTCGAGTGAATGCTACCCTATAGAGCCGGTGATTGAACTTCGCACCAAGATCTAGAGAACTCGGGGGAGCCAATGTTGATGGAAATGATGCCTTGTAAATAATTGACCTTGGTATACTCGCGCAAATTATTTTCTACGTCGTTCCATTCGAGTTAAGGTTTCTTGTCTTGGATTCACATCAAATGCAACAATTGCAATGGTACAAGGTGGTGATTCTGGCTAATTCTTCTTCCTTGGCAGCCCAGATTTTTCGGAAGCATCCACTTGTCCGCCTGCACATTTCATAGTTACCATCAATTGTGCGACCTTGACATCTGAAAAGGCAAATTTACAATTGAGTAACACACCAAAACCCCAATTCATAACGGTAGTATCAACACAGTTCATGCGACGACATGGTTGCGACTTCCGTCAGAGGCAACCTTTCACAGTCTGTGGTGTACTGACTACCCTGGAAATAACTGGATCTTCACGTTTCCTTTGCGCTGGGAGGCACATCCGACAGCGTGCATATGGATCCATCTTTCGCGGAGTGTATTCCTTAGTTCCGCTTGGTTCGGACACGATGACCCCGATCAAACGGGCTGGATTGCTCGATACCCGAGTCGATGGGAGCTAACAAGCCGCGCCATTGAGCCCCCTGCGCTGAGACAAAACCCCATCTCACGAAAGCGAACAAGCCCTCCGCGGAAACGCAGACGTCGTTCGTCTTCGGCCACCGATGGTCCTGTCCGCTCGGCGCAAAATGTCTCCGTCCGGGTTGAGCTGATGAGAGATTTGTGGTCTGGCCGACTCCCTCCCGCTCGACTGGCCACCCCACAGTCCCAGGCCAACCTTAAAAAACGACGCCTTCGTATGCGACGACATCCAGAGCTGCGTGTGGATGGAGTTGTTTCAGATGCATGTATGTCTTTGGGGTGCATTGCAGCAGTGAGCACTTACATGGCCCAAGGGGAGCCGGTTGGCCATGTTTTGCAGCAACCCTCTTTGCTTCTTTCTTATAGCCAGCCACTCAGTGTCATCAATTAATCATACGTTGGTCTCACCGCATCTTTAGATTGCGTTGGGGGAGGGGGGAGGCATCTTCTTTGGGCCGGTTTTTTCGTCCTGCAAGGTCGACACGCATCCAAGGAGGGAGGGGGGTGGGGAGGCTGATGAAGGGACCCTCCTGGGCCGCCTTCTTGGGCCGCTGTCCATCCGAGGTGGACTGATGATCCCAAGCAATGTTCCAGATAGAAGAGGCTGATGCCGTGGGATGGTGGCGAGTTACCAAGGAAAATGCAAATCACACTGTCTGGTGGAGCAATTAGGGGCGGGTGACATGTCACGAAGGATGCAGCTTTGCCCACCAAGACGCCACCAGACATGATTTTTCTTTTCATTTTTTTTTAGATCTCCTATCGTAGCGTCGATGACGGTATCTTGTGGACTCCGTAAGCATCGCACTGGCCCCAGGCCTTGGATTGACTTGAATCAGGGTCTTGGGGAGGTGCATTTTGTGGAAGAGAGGGAGGGGGTGAGGACTGTGTCACTTGTGGGCGCGTATGGCTGATCTCAACGAGCTGAATGCTGCACAATATGCAGTAGACTGAATCATGGAGAGGAGTTGGCGTTTCGTCCATGGCAACTTTTATCGCCACCGGAAACTCCGTGGCTAGACAGAACATCCTGTCACCAATTCGGAACCTTGCGGATAGCGTAGTTGCCATCTTGCGATGTTTATCGAGGAGCGACTTTTATGAGCAAGATGGAATGTCTAGTTTGCGAAAAGCCAACTCACTGTCCCTTCTCAGCAAGAACAAGTTTTAAGTCTCTCTGTATCAAGACTCGGATACCCTACCGAGGAGAGCTCAAATGACGCTTCATTGATAACAATTTGGCTCTCGATATGAATCGAGAGAGAGATGGGCGTACGGACGGACATACGATCACGCACATGGCTGCTCCACTATGAAGATCCAATTGATCCTGTAACCTTTTTTTCTCTTTCCGTAACTCATAACATAACTACCATAAAGACATACAGAGCCAGATGCTTCACTCCCCTTTCTGGGGTCGCTCACCGAAAAACTTGGCTGTGAGGACAATGTTGGCCAAAGCCGTCTATGGCCGCAAGTCTAACAGACGCAAAGGAAATGATGCTCACACTTCCCCGAGAAATTTCACGTCTTTTCATCGTCGCTAGTCTATCCATATTTTTGTTTTTGCCTCGCCTCTAGTTCTTATCCAGTCGTACCGCGGCATTTCTCTCGATAAAGTTGAGGTCCACCTGGTGGCCGAGGAGCTCTCGGATGTTGGAGATGGCGTACTTGATCATGGTCGGTCTCTCCAAGCTAAGACCGAAACCAAAGACTCTCAGGTCCTTTGGCAGGCCCATGGGCTCCAACATTTCGGGTCGGAACATGCCACTGTTACCGATCTGTGAAAAAACGTCAGCAATTACTCCTGCCAAAGAGAGCGACGTTATGAAGCAGCAAATCTTTCATCTTCGATTTGAGTTGAAGCAGGCCACCAACAATAGAAAGGAAGGGAAGTAAAAACGGAGTCTCTTACCTCAACAAGCTTATTAAGACCTTTGTGGAAACTGAAAATTTCCATACTAGGCTCGGTGTATGGGTTGTAACTAGTTGTCTTGTCAGTACGGATAACGGATTAATCGAAGAACTAAGCATACGCAGGCTTGAATTTGAGACTAGAAAACATTCCGTGTTAGCATTTGACGCGCGAAAGCTGAGGCCTGTGTGGAACCTACTCAGTGATGCCCATCTTGGCGAAGAACTTCTCCATGAATTCCATGAGACCACCCAATGTCAAACCGTAGTCGGCAATGACACCTTCGACTTGGTGAAACTCGCAAAGATGGGTTGCGTCAACCGATTCATTTCTAGGACATGAGTGAGTTTTTTCTTCTTCTTTACTTGAGCGTAATGGAAAATTGAAGCCATACCTGAAGACTCGATCAATAGAGAAGTATTTGGCGGGTTGAGCACGACCGTCGGGGCTTTCAGAAGCAAGCTTGGACAGCATGGCGGTCGAAATAGCGGTGGTGTGTGTTCGCAGAACAAGTCTATGTGGTGTTGGTTTCAAGCACATCCGATTCATCATATATCGAGAACACATACCTTAGTGACTCCTCCTCGGACCAGGGGTATCTGTAACCAATCGAGCCAAACTTTCCGGTCTCGTGGACTTGTCGCACACTCTCAAAGTACTTTGCATAGTCTTGCTTGTCATCAGGAGAAATAGGGCCAGGTCGAGCAGCAGTCTTGGGATCAGAGATGTAGAAGGTGTCCTGCAGATCACGGGCGGGATGCTGCTGGGGCACGAAAAGGGCATCGAAGTTCTGTTAGTCATGGCGGGTTAGCGAACTATTGGTTGTAATAGTATCAAAGCGAGATGACGTGATATGTCATTTTCATATAGATTCAGGGGAAGGAAGAACGCCACATACCCAGAATCCAGACTCGACGTACTGGTTAGTGGGCATTTCAGTGAAACCCATCTCGAAGAAGATTTGTCTAATAAAGCCCAACGTGGAGCGTTAGCGCTGTAGATGGAAGATGACATTCGAGATAGCCAAGTGTGGGATATTTCGGGCTGGCATAGGCACCAAACAATGTTCTCGCGCCTTGTTACAAATTTACTTACCGGAACTCATGTCGCATCTTGTTGAGAGGGTGGAGGGCTCCAGCATGCTGGTCCGCGCCCAAAGCCTTGAAGTTGTAGGGCTCTATAAATACCGTGTTAGTCGTTTCCCTACTTTGCGCAAAACAATACTGAGCTGCGCGGATACATGAGATGTATCACAGGCGCTTCTTGATACCCTTCGCATCTCAGGTCCCACAGCCACTTACTGAAAGCTGCTGTCTTCCAAGAACCAGAAGCCAGCATGTCAGCCGTCAGATCCGTCTCCTCCTTGATCATCTCAAGCGCATACTTCTCGCCCTTGGCGATTTTGAAGGAGATGGCCTTTCGAAGTGTCAGGAGCTTGCGCTTCTTCAGATCGGCGAGAATCTTGCTGTCGTGGGTTCGGGTCTCTTGGATAATTCGCAACTGCTCTCGGGTAACATCGTTGATAGATTCGACCTAGGAATGATGTTAGTATTGGTAGTTTTCGAGTCAAATGTTGCCAAGAAACTTACCAGGGCAACAAGCTTGTTGTCCTCCTTCTTAATCCACTTCTCCTTGAACGCCTTGCCCTGGCCTACCTTGGTGACATTTTTATCACCGACTTCGGCCTCAAGTTCCTGAATTGACAAACCACCCAATGCCTTGCGCACCGCCTCGAAAACACGGGCTTCGTGGCTACCGTGGCTAACAATAACTTCGGCTTCGGGCTCGAGGAAGGCTTCTGAGCGCTCGATCTGCTCATAGGTGACCATGGACCGGGATGCGAGACGATCCAGGGCAGCCTTTATAGATTCGAACGGGACTTGTGGGAAGGCTTCGGCCGACAAAATAGGGTCTGACTTGGACAATGCCAGGAGGACCTCCGAGGTGAGATCCTCCGTCGAGGTGGTACCCGTGGGAGCCATCGCGCCGGTGTTGTGTTGTTAGAAAACGGTTGTCGCGAAACGGTGAGTCAGTGGTGAAGGAGGGGGAGGGGCAGACTACACACTCAAAAAGCTCCATACAGCTCCCGACAATAATTCTGTTGCAACAATATTTTTCCGGCCCGCCCATCAAATTGCAAGCACACAACACCACAACTGTAATTCAACCATCACCGTCTGTGATTTTGCAAAAGGGTTTAATTACAAAGAAGAGGCAGAAAAAATTAACTTGTGAGAAACTTCCATGCCCTATGAAAAACCGCGAAATAGACATTTCTCACCTGAGGCCATGATTTCTGTAGCCGCGCTTGATGGAAGAAAGGCATTCAGCAGACTGATTAATTTAATAGTAGACATCCATACATGATTTATTGCTGCCGTATGTGTTGGAATATTCAAATGCGTCATTTTAATCGCAAGCCGCTAGCCCAAAGTCCGTGATGGGGATTTTCAGATATAACCGCAACAGGGTAGCTCCAATGCAAATCATCCCTTTTGTTCACCACCTAAATCGATTTGCTCGCTCGATTAAGAATGATGAGCCAAAAGTCTGACAACACCTTATGGCGAGCCATCTCCCAATTGAAATAAATAAATAAATAAGAATAATAAACCAGTGTAAATAAGCTTACATAAACAATAGTATCATGAATGTATTATAAGATGCTTTTTATTGTTTTACGACTTGAATCAATGAAACAAAGAGGCAGTCGCAATTGAGAAGTGACACGACGTGGCCAGACTTTTGGCACATCATTTTAGTACGTTTAAATCTAAAATTACCTAAAATTGAAGGCGAAGTCTGAGTTTCATATTTTCAATGCACTCAACATACTCTAAAGTTTCGTATGACAACATTGATATTTCTTTTCATTGATTGTGTGTTCTTCTCGGCGCATTATACTTTTAGTGGACTGTAAGATGGAGAGGCCTGCGCCATTGATTATACGTGTGTATTATCACTGAATTGATAAACGACCAAACCAGATGGAAATATTCGGGATGTCCTTTGATAATGAAACTAAGCCGACACTGAGCAATTGGCCCCTAAAATAGACGAGTGCACAAGCCAGGCATCCTTATAGCTAATGCACATGACTTGAAATAACCGCATCGCGTTGTATCCGCCTTCAGTTTGTCATCTGCTCATCCACTTGTAGATTTTGTGCATGGATCCAATATAAGAACATAGTCTATCGGCCCGACACAAACTCCATCAGCGTCCCTGCACTTTGGGCAAACACTCACACTAACCTACACAACGCAGCGGCTAGACATGCTCTTGTGAACAAGCATGTGCTCAGTTCATTGCCCAGATGCTTTGAATATTATTGGCCATTACAATTTCTCATTTTTCCAGTGGCATGCGCTTCATTTCACTAGCCGAATTACCTCTTGATAAGTATGCTGCATCATGCAGTCAGCTTTACAAAGGGAAACTAACCGACTTCTTCATATGATGTGAGATTTACAAGTATAGACCCTCTTATGGAGTTCTACTTGTATGTGTGAAGGCACAATAAAAACATTTACAAGGAACTAAGTAGCTCGGTATAAGCAGTCACTCGACAAATTAACATGAATACCCGTGAATTAGTATTTACTCTATTCTCTTCTCAGTAAAGCAATCCCTTTCTTGAGAAAAAAAAAAGTTAAGCCAGGACAGTGTAGCTAGCATTGTCCCTACCTCGGTAGGTTTCTGGGGTCTCTCAACGCAGTTGTGCATTAATACATGGTTGTGACATCAAGTGGTTGCGGTTTTAAGATATATCACAAAATACTCTGAAGATCAGGTATGAAATTAAGAGAGAATGCGAATGTTGGTAAGAACCGGGTTCTGAAGGGTTTCGTGTCTAGAATTTGAGATGACTTTTGTGTTTATGGTCGCAACAGGGGAGATAAAGAATTCTATAGGTAGCGTATAAAGAGAAGCTCCTATCCTCGGCAATTTCGGGCATCTGCATAGCAAGTGTCTGTTAACGAGATATTACTACTCAACTATTTAGACCTTGACATTTCTCAAGTGGTTCAACATCCGGACTAAACATGACGCAAAAAAAAAACCATGGGATCTAAAAAAAGGGCTGAGTGAGTGGGTAGTGACTGATCAACACGCAATCCCTCTCGAAGAGGGCGAATGGACAGGGTTCTAACCCCAGACTCAAACGCCTCGAAGACTGTATCACTAACCTAAAAACAACTAAGGAGAATAATGATTATGAAACCTTGTAGCCAAATGTTGGAGTTGCAATACAAGACGTGAAAGGATAGCCCCGCGATGACACCGGGAATAGCTAAAGTAGCATGGACGACACCAGAAGAAGGATGGCACTTGGGTCAAATTAGACTAAGCAGCAAATTGTGCGTTCGTAGTCCTAAAAATAAGTGTCCATTCTGTTACCATTAGAACGCCTATTATACTAGGAAAATACATGTAGAGTGCATAAACATGTGACATGTCGTTCATCACCTATGAAATGTAACTTGGTTTGAGGAAGACTTGCTGGAACAAGTAGGGCGGATATAGAACTCACTATGATCAGGCATATTTTTTATATCTCATTACGTGAGGCGAGTTTTTCGGACTCGCAACTGTAATGACATCGAGGTAAGAGACGTTTTTGTGAAAAAAATGTCACCGGGTATCGACACCATACTATCCGAAGAGAGGACTGCCCTATGATGCTATCGGAAATGCGAGCTTACTGACACGTTCAACACATGAACGTGGTTGAAGGAGCGAAGCGACACTCGACGAAGTGCCAGTGCGTTCGATAGAGGATGGGAAGTAGTGATTGTGACTCTTTACACATCCATTCAAATGGTGATGATTGTCACATGTGCCCCATGGGTAAATTTCTACATTTTCTTGAATGAGAAGTCACGAATGGTAGTAACGACTCATTTTTCTCACGTGTATCCAAATGTTGGAGTGCAGCCGAGGCATCAGTATTGGCTGATATGAGAGCACATCCAGGTCAGATTAGCTACGGAGTGTTTGGGTTTGGCATCTCCATTGTAGGAGAAGCTTCAAATGCTGATAAGAAGCCACTCTGATATGTCTCCATGGCTCTTGAAACTGAAAACTGGACATTAATGCTTCCGTGCCGAGCTATACTGTAGATTATTGTACCTTTTGAACTTCCGATGATGGCTCTGTGACCGAGCTCAACGAGACTGCACTTCCATGAGCAATCAACGTGTAAAATTTAAATACCCAGGGCGACTGCCATTTCACACTGGAATATTCATAACTGGTGCGTTGAACCAAGATCAAGTCTCAATATCTTAAAATGACTCATACATGCGAATTCTTGTGGATTCTCTGCGCCGATATGCTAAAACTTAGGTCCATCGCCGACAAACAATTTAGGTAGGCGATGCGGGCGATAAAATGACTGGGATGTTCTACGAAAAACATTTTGAATAGAAGGACTGCAGAATGCTCATGAGTTACGAGACATACTGTATTGACAACCTAATGTTGACATGGATGGATCACGGCTCAACGTGAACCCTGGCTGAGGGCAGAAAGGTGCAACAAAGAGCTGATGGATCGAAAAGATCACGTTTGTACCTTATTCTCTGGCAATGTTTTGTACCACAAATGTGCCTAGACTCTACGAATACATGGTGCAGCTTATCAGTTGTACGGCATGATGGCCAAGGTCAATGTCGCAGCTTGTTGGTTGCGGTTGGAAGGCGAGGAATGGATGTATGTGTGACTTGATAGTCTGAACCAAATGATCATCGACCTGCTAACCAAAAATACCTACGAGTGGCACCCAGACGTTGGGCGAAAAAGCAAAACAGGCACATAAGCGTTTGCCCAACTCGGTAATGAAATGAACGCCGCCACTGAAACATGGGCGTTTCAACTACCGTCAATGTAATTCAAAAAACAACGAGTCCACGGGGTGGCGTCTGATACCCAAGTATGCTGGGCTTTCCAAGGTCTTCCATGTCCATCTACGCTGAGCCAGTCATCGTGCAGTTGGGCATGCATTGCTTGGGCTCACGGCATTCGGGTTTTGGTGGCAGCAGATGGGACGTACGCTTTGGCCAACGCACCAAGCTCGATGATGTGATGACTCGCCTTACTTCTCTCTCAAACCCGGAATTAGGTTCTGGATAGCCCAAGCTGGCCGGCTAGAGAAATGTTTCGACCCCCTGAGGCCAGAATACCTGACCCTTATCGGCGCTTGGAGGCAAAAACCCCGTGGGCCCCGATTTAATCCTACCGTGGGCCGGATGACAAGCAACAGACTTTGCAGCTTGCTCCTCAGAGAAGCATTGCCCCACCTGTCGAGGCGGGGAAGGGCCTGTCGCCGCAGAGGTGCGATGCGTATGGGGATCTGTTGTGGAGTAGACGCCCGTCCTTGATGCAGTAATAGTTGAGATTGGTGCTGGGTTGGGGTTCGGCCCACCAGTAGGATCGTCAAAAAGTCGGAGCACTCGAAACCCGCGACGCGTATTGGCGAAGAGGGATTTACTTGGGTGAGAGAAAAAGTCAAGACGTTGCGTTGCATCGCCGTTCGGATCGGAAAGGGGGGTCCCTCTTGGCTCGGCCAGGATCACACGGGGCCGGCGGACGAAAGAGCGCAACGCTGGCGGTTGATCCCGGGAGGATGATTTTCTCCGGGGCCTCTCCCCCAAAGACCCTGCGTTGGAAATGGCCTGATGAGAGAAATCTAGCACGACGGACCAGCGCTGGACGGAGACGAAACACCGCCGTTGCCAGCAGTCTCGTGGTTAATCACCGAGACAAGGAGCACCTGGGTACCAGCCCGGCGAGGCTTTGGCTCAGGGCAATTCTTGTTAACCGAAAATGACGTGAACGTGGTCCGTCCGAGCAGTCAGCGGCCCTCTCTCCCAGTCCCTCTTCCAGGGATGCTTGGTTCGTGGCGAGGCCTGTTGGGAAGCTATTGGTTCGCAAGCATGATGGCGAAACAGGCCGGGTTTGGGCCTCAGTCAACAGGGAGGACGCTGCGTTCCATCCAGCTGCCTATGATCGGGAAACGCGCTCCTTACTTGACGCTGGGCCTACTGCACACTATGAAATAGCTCCATCTAGCAATTCAGGCATGGCCGTCAGTCGGAGGAATAAGCACGTAGATCTCATTTGGAGGAGGGGAGACGGCCATATGGTGAGACGTGCACGCGGGTGAGGGCAAGGATGCCGATGGGAAACGCAGACGCACTGTGTCATATGCGGTCAAGCGACCTATGGGCCAGAATACGATACGATACGGCGCGGTGGTGGGAGGGGCATGATCGGGCGAGCTGGGGGGTCGCAGTGAGATGATGCTGCTCAGCTGGCGATGCTGCGGTACGATATCATTCCTCGCAAAAGCTGCGAGCGGCCGCCATCTGACATCAACACTATCCTCTGTTCGCCGGCAGTTGCGCTGAACGGGCCACAAGGATGACTGTGCGCCTGGTAAATGGGCTTCGCCTCACTCTGCCCTATCTTCACCGTTGTGTGGTCATGGCGTTTTGCCCAGCTGAGTAGGTTGGCTGGCTCACAGCAATCGTGGCTTGAGTTGCACGACACACGTTGTGTCTCCCTGGTATGCCGACAACCCTCCGCCCACCCCAAGGGAACTCGCGGGAGCGTTGTGGTTGTCGTGTGGGTGAGAGATGATAGATCCCATTTACACGCAAGGGAGGGACGCTAGAGGCAGAGTGCATAGCATGGCCGCAGGCGGAAGAAGCACTTCTCGGCGCACGACATTCAACTACAGCAATCTTGGCACCATTCATTTAACGGACATGCATGCGCCAGCTCTGGACTCGCAGATTGTAATAAATGATGAGCAACGCTCGGTGCGCCTGGCACCGCAACGTCATGAATGTCGCATTCCATACCCGGGAAACCCCGGAGACGCGTGGTAATGTGTCACTTTAAAGTGCATCAAAAATGTGAGCCTCTGGCATGTCGCCCAACCAAGACCGTTTTACTCTACCGTGTTTCCACTAGAGAGCGGCTGTGGATCACGGGGACGGAGGTTCGCACGACGGCGCTGCTGTACAGCGCACAATGGATCTGCTGCCCCTTGAGTAGCTCGCGATGACGAGAGACGGTGCTGGGCCGCGAGGGAACCGTCAACAGCATTAACCATTAACGCACTGCGCGGGCTTTTCGTGCAGACCCGGGCCAAAATCCAGACCAGATCTGGGTTACGGTAGGGTCTGGAGACGGGGCGTGATTGGCCTCGTCGAGCCGGGATACTGTCACCTTTGACGTGTTCGCTGGCAGTGCATCACGAGCTACAGGTCTCAGATACCCAAGGTGACAGACAGTAGATGGGTTGGGAGAATGGAGCGTGATCGGCGCGAACGGCCAGAGTAGCCAAAACATTGCATTGTGCTTGGCTCAGCTCGGTTGCAAGAGCACACATCCTGGGAGGCGAGGAGGCTGGCCGAATAAGTTATGGATGATGACACCGGGCGAGATGGCTGGCTCGAAGGCCCGTGAGCCCGTTTACTTTGAGTTGCGAAACGCCCAGCGGATTCCGTTCCCCTGCTCCGAAATCCAAAGCCGTTCCATCCTTGTAAGTCATCCTCTGGCTCTCGGCGCCGCAGACGGGGCTGCAAGGCCGCAGAATACCGTGCCAGACGGAGGAGGGTCAAATTGCTTGGGCACTTGTACATGAGCGTCGAACCCTCGCACTTGCAGCCAAGTGTTGCATTTCGACAATATTGAGCGAGTCAAAACGGCCAGTCAATAGCCGCGGAGTCTAGCGGCTTGCCGCCGCGATTCAGTTGGCAGTGACCTGGCCATAGTGGTCCCTCCGGAGGGGTCGCGAGGGGCGAAGGGCGGGGGGGCAACAAATCGAGGGGCCAACTTACGGGCCTGGCTAAAAATGGTGGTGGCATCAATGTTTTCATGGTGGACGCGGTGGTAGATGGGTCACGACGGTAGCGGCTAGTTTGTATAGTGGAGGTGGCCGATGGATATGGATCATCATGGATGGGTTGAAAGATGATGCAGCTGCCGTGCCACGCAACAGCGCAGACGAAGGGGGATGATATACAGCAAGGGTCCATGCGAGGACATACAGTAGTAGCGGGAGGGTAGGATCGAAGGCGATACGCTCGGCGTTGCCATTTGCCATTGCTGAATAAACCTGATCGTTGCGGGCAACGGCACCAAGAGAGAAGGAGGCCAAGTGCAACGATGCGCCGCCGGGTGTCATCATGGGCCATGCACGGTGAGGTGGGCGGGATGGATTGGTGGTGGATTGAGGGTGGATGGCGGGTGGTCAGGGGGCCCGGACGGTGCGGCCGGACAGTGCGCGCTCCGTGCTGGTGCTGCTCTGCCCCGCGGATCCGACTCGTTCTGGGTGCTGCCGCGGCGCTTGTGCACTGTGCTCGAGTCCGGACCGGACCCCAGCCATGGACCGAGGCTGGGACTGGCATCGGTGGCTGGGAGTAGCGCAGTTCGGGCGGTGCAAATCCAGGGCCTCTTTTGGTCAGATTCAACGACAATTGCTTCTGACATTTCGTCAATTTCCACTGCCGCAGACGGTCGGTCGTGCTGCCGAGAGACAAGCAGAGAACGATGGCCTTTGCCCCATCTGCATCTGCAAACTACCCGTGCCTGCTGCACGAAGTGGCCAGGAGGGCTTGCGGATCTGCTGGCGAGGCGCCCCGCTGCATATCGTGATTTGGTCGTTGTCGGCCCAGGACGATAGCGCAAGGTAGAGGCGGATTTTTAGCTGCGTCGAGGCCCGGTCCCTGTCCTTTGCGGCCAAGGTAGTGGCCGAGTGAACCCTTGGCTCTCCCAAGTCAGTCAAAGGCCATCGAAGCCCGCATAAAGTACCGCCGGACTGAATCAAGACCGTCATTGTGTGTGAGAACAAGCGTGTGCGCCGTTGGTGGTGATGGTGGGAGGGAGGGACCATGTGCCTAAAGAGTGGAGACGCACTGTGGACGGTGGGTTGGCAGTCTGCCGGGTGTAATATTCTTACTGGGCTTCTCGCCGCACTGTCAGGCGATGCAGCATCAAACTCTCCATCGTGCGCACTGTGATTTTGCCGTGATCCCACAGTGCCTCCACGGCCCTCATTGTCAAATACACCGCGGCATGATTGGCTGCCCCGCTCCACAGGGGGCGCAGGTTACAGCAGCGGCCCCCCTACCACTCT